>CM055889.1:22280926-22465926 GCA_029582165.1 Portulaca oleracea
AGGTGCAAAATGTGTGAAAAGTTGTTAAACATGAGAATAGTACTAGCTTGAGAAGCATAAATACGCAAAATTCAATCCATAAAATTCCTGATGCATGCGGACAATGTATTTTCATCAAATTGTTGATACATTTTTTCCTATTTCAGTACTTATCTAAGTTAAAACATTCATGGCCCCCTAGTCATAGTTTTGAAAGATTATTTAGAATACCTAAAAGCAAATTGTCAATTCCATTCGTAAATTGGCAAATCGTAATTTACTTAAATACAAACTCTAAACCTATAAAAAAAAAATAAAAAAAAACTCTAAACCTAATAATATATGTTTCATTTTGTTAAATTTCACTTTAGTACTTTGCATCATCCAATGATGAATCCTTATATCATAGTTGTGGATGTAGGTATGAAACCTCTAAATTATAATATCGTCGTAAATAAGATCAATATGTGTACGAATTATAATGTCACTATGGAGTTTCCCAACCTACGGGCATTACTCTCCCCCCTCAACATCATTGCATATTTTATTAACTTCTGTCCAACCTAGGGCTGTCAAAAAACTGTCCGACCCGGAAACCCGGTTCAATTCGACCCGAAAAAACTAGGTTCGGACATCAAAATTACGTCCGAATTTTGAATCCGGACAAACGAACATGTCCAAATTTCAATTCGAACCGGGTCCGGGTTTATCCGAATTTCAGAAGGAAAGTAGTTTTCAGTGTTTGCTGGGCCTGGGCGGGAAATGAAAAATTGGGTCCAAACTCAAAATTTTCAACTTTGGAGCCTAAATGAAAAAACCCTAGATGAGTTGTCTTTTATATGCCGATGATTTCACTGTGTCGTTTTATATCCCTGGGAATTCATATAAACTTTAAGATCATCAAAAGACAATTTGTGTTTCTTTGGATCTTTTATATTTGGATTGTGAACTTGTAACTTTGGAGTTTGGACTTGTATTATAAGTATGAATTTGGTATGCTAGAGAAAAAGTGTTATTTATTTAGTCAAACAGGTCACAGACTCACAGTGTCAAGCATGGTTAAACCGGACATCGGACATCCGGGTCCAGACATCGGACATCCAGATCCGGACATCCGGATCCGGGTTAGGGTTGGGAAAAAGTGTCCGAATGTTAATTCGAACAGGGTCGGGGTTTGATTTTTTTGTCCGAACTCGTATTCGACCCAGACCCCGATTTTTGACAGCCCTAGTCCAACCTAATGGAGGAGGGTACTATCTCTAATTCAAAATTCGAAAATCGGTAAGGGAGGATTTATATGCGAAGCACATGTAGAAAACAAAAATTTTTTAACCAGTCAAGACCTGCCATGTGGAATTTGTGTAATTTTAATTCGGCCAATTATAGCTCGTCTTGTGTCAAATTAATTATGGTGGATCGTTTAATTAAAAGGTTAAATGATAATATATTTCGGTCAATTAAACTACGCTACATGATATGGATAATACATAAATATTTATTCTTTATTTTTAAAGGATTAAATGAGTCCAAATGTTAGCCCAAGGTCTCTATAAATAGAGACCCTCACTGCTACATAAATCACATATGCTAATAGTTAAAAACTGTTACCATAAACTGTAATTCATTGGCTTATGTCTACGGCAACGCTTTTGTAGCCGTTATAGTTTTAGTTGTAGCCGTAGGCCCGTAGTCTATCATAACAGTTTTTAACTATTTGGTAACAAAAAATTGGTTGTTATAATAGAATTCAATGCTAATAACTTTTAGCTATTACAATACAATTAATTTGTTGCACTCTTTTTTTGTACCATGCTTTAATTGTTACTATTAACTCTATTGCAACGATATAGAAGCAAGCACAACAAATTTGGTTGTTACTATTAACTCAATTGCAATTCAAAGGTCATTTTCAACATAGAAGAGCAAACTCATCCTTAATGTTCTATACAACTGGAGAGTTTATTTATCCATGCAAAATTTCCTTCCACTGTTGTAATGAGCTCCATTCAATTAACTTTGTTTAAAATTATACAAGGTATATGCTTATTTAAGAAATTTAGAAAAAAAATGTGCTAAAGCTTCTCAAGGATCTTGAATCATACATAATAGTTACTTTCATCTATCTCTACCCACTCTAGAATTCAACGCAAATAACAAATCCTAAAAAGTAATATGCTTTATTTTATGTGCTCTTTTATAAAATTTTCCTCCATTTGTCCATTTTGCTAATTTCTGACATAAGGCTCGAAGTTGAGGCGTTTTCAATTAGGGAGTATTTGGTAGGAACTCCAGGGAAATTTTTCCCGAGGAAAATTTTTCATGGGAAGTTTTTCATGGGAAAAATTTCCCTTAGCCACCCCCCTAAGGGAAATTTTCCCTAGGAAAATGGTGGGCCCATCGTGAAAGCTTTCCCGAAGTCAACCCGCATCCCAACATGGGGAAAATAAGTCAACCCAGGAAAATTGACCATTTCTCCGGGATTATTGACCAACCAAACGCACCCTTAGTTGTTCTTGAACTTGATTCTCATTATCTTTCTCCACCTTCGTGCTAGAATCTCTAATGTAGGACTTGAACTTGAGGAAGAGGGCCAAAGAACTTGTGATACATATGTGCCATATCTGCAATGGCATAAAAATGTGTCACATGACATGAGAAACAAAGAAATTTAGACAACTACCTCTCATGTGGAATTTTCCAATTCAAATGATTAGATATTATTAAATTTTAGATAAGTATAAATGATCTAGGAATGGATGCATCATGCCATAAGGCAGTTCTTGTCTTTTCAGATTGTGTATACAAAAAGCTTGTGCCAAAGAGACCCTTCATAAAAATCACATACGTATACAAGATCTTTAATTTTTTTTTTTTTTTAATCCGGGTAAAGGAAGAGTACAGAGGAACTTAGGAGACCCTTCTTGCACGGCGTCTTCGTAAATTATCGTGAACCAAAATAAAAGAAAACTCAGACGACGGGCTAAAACTCCAAACATCTAGGTTTTGAGAGGAGTGCCCCTTGTTAGCTAACCAATTTGTTGCCATATTGGCTTCCCTAAAAATATGCTTAACTGACATACCCTAAAACATTTGTAAGTACATCTTGATATCTCTAATACTCATATCAATTTGCCACGGCACTTTAAACACACTTTTGATTGCCTGAATAAGAATCAAGTTATCGCTTTCAACCTCGACCCTCTTGCATCCTTCCTGTAGCGCCTGCTCAAGACCTACTTTGAGAGCTAGGGCTTCCGCAAGTAGAATAGTCTCCGAGTGGAGTTTGAACGCCCCCGCGCGAAGGAGATTACCTAGAAAGTCTCGAATGACAAACCCAACAGTTGCCCCATGCTGGTTAACTGAGCCATCACAATTGAGTTTAACCCACCCCGGGTTAGGACGATCCCAACCAACATGCAACGTATTCTGGGATCTAGAACTAGAGCTTGTCGTATCTGAGAATAAGGAGACGCGTTGAAGGATCATCTGGCTTGCCACTCCGCATAAGTCTTCTTTGCCCGAATAATAACTCTAATTTTGTTGAAGATGGAACTGTTGTAGGTGCAGTCGTTTCACTCCTTCCAAATGCTCCAGATAAGGTAGGTGACTCTTTTGAGCTCACTTAGAGAGAGAGTTGCGTGGAGATTTAAAAGGATGTCCTTACCGCTAGAATCAAGTTGCCAGTCGATTGAGGAATTTAACCAATTGTGATCCCTTGCAGTTTCCCACACTTTTTATAGTAAAGTGGCATTGATGGATCAAATGTTGATCTGTTTCAATGTGTTCCAAACACAAAGCACATGTGGGGTCCATGTTGACACATCATCGAGCTAAGTTACATTTAAGAGGAAGGCCACCATGGAACGTTTTCCAAAGAAACGTTTTCAGCTTAGGTTGAACATCCAGTTTCCAAATCCATCTGCCCTCCCATTTGTTACTTTTATTAATACCATGGAAAAGCCATGTGGCCGTCTTAATAGAAAAAGTACCATCACTTGTAAGACCCCAACACAACTCATTCTCTTGATCAAAAGAGGGGATAGGGGTAGAAAAAACAAGATTAGCAATTCAGAATCCAGGACATCCCTAACTTTAGGGACATCCTATTTCTTATCCAAAATGAAGTCACTAACTAGAAGAGCATCATCAATATCTTCACTATTCAACTTACAAATGTCATTAAGGGATCTTGATGGCACCAATTATCAGTCCGGAATTTGATCTTGGTACCATTCCCAAGTTTCCAATGAATGGCTAACTTGTAGAACTTAAAAGCTTTATGTAAATTCTTTCAAACCCAAGAGTCAGAAGACTTAGGTTGGTTACTAAAAGGGTTTTTATCCTTAGCATATTTAAGTCTCATTTGCTATACCCACAAGCTACTATCATCATGGAAAAGTTTCCAAACTAACTTACATTGAAAAGCTAGATTAACTGCATGAGCTTTCCTAAGGCCAAGGCCCCCCTGATCTTTTGGCTTACATATTTTTTCCCAAGCTATCATTGGCATCCCTTTACCAGAATTCTTCCAGAAAAAGTTCCTATTTATGCCATCTGATTGTTCTGCTGTTTTTAGAGGCATTAGGAAACATTACATAGTGTGTGCAGGTAACGATTCTATATTAGTCTGAAAGAGGATTGTTCTTCCAGCTTTTGACAATGTACTTGCTTTCCAATTAGAAAGTTTTCTGTTTGCATTCTCTATAATTGGTGAGAACAATTCAACTGTCTTTTGACCACTAACAGAAGGACAACCTAGATATTTACCCAATGATTGTCTGATAGGAATGTTGAAGATTCCTTGAGCTATATCTTTTTTCCTACTATTTGTTTTGGCAGAAAAGATCATGACTGACTTATGAAAATTAATAAGTTGGCCTGAAGATTTACAGAAATTGTCAAGAGTCTTTTTGAGCAATTTGCACGCACTCTCTTTGCCCTTACAAAATAAAAGACTATCATCAGCAAAAAATAGACTCGGAATGGTTGAAGCCTCTTTACAAATTTTAATTCCGATTCCATTCTTTTTAAACTTGCTAAGGTCATGCAGTTGTCTGGAAAGCACTTCCATACAAAGGAGGAACAGATATGGGGACAACGGGTCTCCTTGTCTAAGCCCTCTGGAGGGTTTTATCAAGCCACACGGCTGGTCATTAACCAAAACTGAATAAGAGACCGTAGAGATATATTCGTAAACCCAGTTAATCCACTTAATTGGAAAACCCATTAATTTAAGAACATCCGTTAGGAAATTCCATTCAACTCTATCATAAGCTTTTTCCATATCAACTTTTAGTGCTATCCACAGGGTCTTGTTATTAGACTTGCCGAATTTATGCATAATTTCATGTGCCAAAAGGACATTATCATGAATGTGTCTATTTGGAACAAAAGCACTCTGAGTTGGACTGATTAAGGAATCCAGGAGTGGTCTTAGTCTGTTTACCATGACCTTAGCTATAATTTTATAAACAGTATTACAAAGACTTATTGGTCTAAACTGATTAGGCAAAGTTGGGTCTTCCACCTTTGGAATAAAGGCTATAAAGGTGTGATTTACTTCTTTCAGGAGTTTACCATTCCTGAAAAAATCTTAGATGGCCGTAACCATCTCTTCAGCCACGAGGTCCCAATAATTTTGGAAGAACACGGCTCCAAAATCAGTGAAATTGTAAAATGGCATGAACTAACCAAAGCATCTTCAATCCAAAGCATTAGAAACCAAAAAATTACTCGGAGGTATCCCAATATTTGGTGAAACTATTTTTCGGTACCCCAACTTTTCAAAACTCATTTTTAGGTACCCTTACCTTTTGGGTTAGTAATTTGTACCCTTATTTTATTAAATGACCGAATACCCTTATTCTTCTTCTTTAAGGGTATTTCTTAAAAAATTGGAATAACAAGGGTATTTCGGTCACTTAACCAAATTGATGACCGAAAAAGCACCTAATAATTTCTAACCCAAAAAGTAAGGATACCCCAAAATGAGTTTTGAAAAATTGGGGTACGTAAAAAACATTTCACCGAATACCCTTATTCTTCTTCTTTAATGAGTTTTGATTCGAAATCGATACATACTTTTTTTTTTCATGCTCACAATTTGTCACAATTTGTCCAAACAACTAACCGGGGTTGGGACCGGTTCTGGAAAGTTAAAATTACAATCTGTCACAATTTTCATATTAAACCCAACATTATCAATTTTGGTCAACTTGTCCATAGACAATAAATCCAACAATCTTCTTCTTGTTATGGAATAATTGTGTGAATGTCCATACTCTTACTTTTCTTAGTAATGAAGTTTTCTTAGCGACGAAGTATTCTTAGTGATGAAGAATCCTTGTATTATAAATACTTCCTCGATGACAATGAAATATTCATTCCTTTCTCTCACTCAATTCCTCTCTCTCTATTCTCTCTCTACTTTCTCTGATATTCATAACATGTTATCAGCACCACGCTCTTTCATCTACATAATTTGGATCATCAAATCGAGATAGTTGGAAATTTACTCAAGTTCTTTAATCTCAAGTACCATGTCGAACCTGGCCAACCTAGAGTTCAATCCCCTCGATATATCTGGTCAAAATTATTTATCATGGGTAGTTGATGCTAAGATACATTTGGCTGCCAAGGGTTTGGAAGAAACAATAATAAAGGACAACAAAGCCTCCGCTCAAGACAAGGCCTAAGCTATGATCTTTTAACGCCACCACCTCCATAATTGTTTTAAAATCGAGTATCTCGCGACTGAAGATCCATATTAGCTATGGAACAGTCTGAAAGAAAGATATGACCACCAGAAGACAGTCATTCTTCCAAAAGCTCGATATGATTGGATGCATCTCAGATTTCAAGATTACAAATCTGTAGCTGAATATAATTCAGCACTTTTTCGAATTACCTCACAGCTGAAATTGTGTGGTGAACCAATCACAGATGCGGGATGCTTTCCACTTTTCTTGCAAATAATGTGATTTTTTTTACAACAACAATATCTTGAAAAGGGTTTTGACAAATATTCGAAACTTATTTCTTGTCTGCTGGTCGCTGAGCAGAATAATGAGCTTTTAATGAAAAATCATGAAAGTCGCCCTACTGGCTCTGCCCCATTCCCTGAAGTGAATGTGGCAACATATGACCCCAATAACCAGAGGGGCAATAGAGGTCACACCAGTAGTCGAGGTCATGGAGGTAGACGTGGTCGTGGTCGTGGTCGTGGTCCAAGTCGCGGCCCTAGTCGTGGTCGTGGTCGTAGTTATAGTTGTGGAAACTTCTTCAAAAGATCATCTTCCCACCAGAAGTGGGACACCAAAAATTATCTAGGCAAAACTATTGAGGAAAGCCTATGTTATTGTTGTGGAGGAAACGGACATTGGTCGCGTACCTGTGGTACGCCGAAACATCTTGTGGATCTCTATCAAGCATCAATAAAGAACAAAGGAAAACAGATAGAGATAAATTTTATGCAAGAAGACAGATCCATTAATGTGTCACACTTAGATGTTTCTGATTTCTTTTCCCACCCTAAAGGAAAGATCGATCATCTGATCGGTGATGGCAATCACAAGACTTTTATGGACTAGGATATATTACCGTATAGATTTTAATGGGAAATTTTGTAGCATGACTTATGTTACCCATATCGTTATGTTTTTTTTCTTTAAGTTGTTGTATGTTGTTCAAGGATTTTCATTCCTAAATATATGACTTTTGGCAAAATATCATAATTCTTTCTTCTTATCTTAATTGTAGTGAAGATCATGGATACTTCATTTACTGGAATAATGAATGAAGGAGGAGATATGTGCCTTGCAGACAGTGCAACAACACACACTATTCTGAAAAATAAGAAGTATTTTTCTTGTTTATTGATGCAAGAAGCAAATGTTAACACTATATCGGGTAGTTCTAATTTAATTGAAGGCTCCGGAAGAGCTCATATAGTACTACTGGTAGAACATATTTTCACATAGATAATGCATTATATTCCACCAAGTCTCAAAGAAACTTATTAAGTTTCAAGGATATTCGCAGAAATGGATATCACATTGAGACAACTAGTGAAAATAACGTTGAATATTTGCATATTATCAAATTTATACTAGGCAAAAGATGTGTGTTGAAAAAATTACCATCACTATCATCAGGGTTATACTTCATAAAGATTAACCCTATTGAAGCACATACTCTAGGAAACCAGAAGTTTACTAATGAAAAAGAGTTTATCATATGGCATGATAGATTGGGGCATCCCGGATCAACAATGATGCGCAAAATCATAAAGAACTCATATGGACATACTTTAAGGGACCAGAAGATTCTTCAAACTACTGAGTTCTCATGTGTCGCCTGCTCTCAAGGAAAATTAATCATAAGGCCATCACCCGCTAAGATATGGGTTGAATCCCCTTCATTCCTGGAACGTATACAAGGTGAGATTTGTGGTCCTGTAGACCCATCATGTGGACCATTCATATACTTCATGGTTTTAGTTGATGCATCAACAAGATGATCACATGTGTGTTTATTGTCAACCCATAACTTGGCATTTACAAGATTACTTGCTCAATTGATTAAAGTTACGAACACATTTTCCAGATCATTCAATCAAGAAAATTTGTCTTGATAATGCTGGTGAATTTAAATCTGAAGCCTTTAATGACTATTGCATGTCAATTGGCATAGAGGTTGAGCATCCTGTGCCACATGTTCATACACAGAATGGGCTTGCAGAATCATTTATCAAACGATTACAATTAATTGCAAGACCATTACATATGAGAGCAAAGCTTCCAACCTATGCTTGGGGGCATGCCATATTGCATGTCGCGGCATTGATCCGTAGAAGGCCAACAAGTTATCATGAATGTTCTCCCCTACAATTGGTTTCTGGGCATGAACCAAATATATCCCATCTACGAACTTTTAGATGTGCAGTGTATGTACCTATTGCCCCACCAAACGCACCAAGATGGGACCCCAAAGAAGATTGGGAATATATGTTGGGTATGAATCTCCATCTATAATTAAATATCTCGAACCCTCAACTGGAGATATGTTCACGGCACGTTTTGCCGATTGTCACTTTGATGAACCAATTTTCCCAACATTAGGGGGAGAAACTAAGCAGTTGGACAAGGAGATAACTTGGAACGGTTTATCACATATGCATCTAGATCCTCGTACAAAACAATGTGAACTGGAAGTTCAAAACATAATTCATTTACAAGCTTTAGCGAATCCATTATCAGACGCTTTTACTGACCCACAGAGAGGAACTAAATCCTATGTCCCACCTGCTAATGCTCCTATTCGAATTGATGTCCCAGAAGGACAACAAGTTATTGCTAAAGAATCTAGACCACAATTAAAGTGTGGTCGACTAGTCGGTTCCAAAGACAAAAATCCTCGGAAAAGAAAGGAGCACAAGATAATGATAACCAACATGAGGAAATATTGACTCCAGAAAAGTGCCTAGACATGACAAATGTGGGAGTTTTACCACAAGATCAGGTACCTGAAAATTGCGAAAATAATGAGATCTCAATCAATTATGTCATGACTGGGATAAGATGGAACCGAAACGAAGTTGACGTCAATGAAGTATTTTCATATAATGTAGCGCTCGCTATTATGAATGAAAATGAGGATCATGAACCTAAGTCGGTTAAGGAATGCATATAAAGAGATGATTGGCCAAAATGGAAAGATGCAATTAAAGCAAAATTAGATTCGCTTATAAAAAGAGAAGTATTCGGACCAGTAGTCTGTACACCAACAGGTATAAAACCTATGGGATTCAAATGGGTCTTCGTGCGTAAACGAAATGAGAAAAATGAGATTGTGAGATATAAAGCACGCTTAGTTGCACAAGGATTTTCGCAAAAACCAGGTATCGACTATGAAGAAACATACTCTCCTGTAGTTGATGCTACTACATTTCGATACCTATTAAGTTTGGCAATACATGAAAAGCTCACTATGCATCTTATGGATGTCGTTACAGCTTATTTATATGGAAAACTTGATAACGACATTTACATGAAACTCCCTGAAGGATTTAAGTTGCCTGAAGCACACAACAAAAACCCGCGAGAGTTTTACTCAATCAAGTTGAACAGATCTTTATATGGATTAAAACAATCTGGTCGCATGTGGTATAATCGTCTTAGTGAGTATCTATTGAAAGAAGGATATATAAATGATCCTGTTTGCCCATACATCTTTATAAAGAGATCCAGATTCAACTTCGTTATAATGGCAGTTTATGTTGATGATTTGAACATTGTTGGGACTCCAGAAGAGGTTCAACAAGCAGCAATTTGTTTAAAGAAAGAGTTTAAAATGAAAGATATCGGTAAAACTAAGTTTTGTCTTGGTTTACAAGTTGAACATTGTAAGGATGGAATTTTTGTGCATCAATTGACTTATGTAGCAAAAGTACTAAAACGATTCTACATGGACAATGGACATCCATTAAGTACTTCTATGGTGGTGAGATCACTTGATGTGAGAAAGAATCCATTTAGACTACGAGAAGATGATGAAGAACTCCTTGGTCCCGAAGTACCATATTTAAGTGCTATTGGAGCATTAATGTACCTTGCTAGTCATACAAGACCAGATATTTCATTTTCTGTGAATCTGCTAGCAAGATTTAGCTCATGTCCAACACGAAGACATTGGAATGGAGTTAAACATATATTTCGATACCTTCGAGGTACAATGGATATAGGTTTATTCTATCCTCATGAAGTGACAACAGATTTGACCGGCTATGCTGATGCCGGATATTTATCTGATCCCCATAATGCTCGATCTCAAACTGGTTATGTGTTTACTTGTGGTGGAACTGCCATTTCTTGGCGATCTATGAAGCAAACCATAACTGTCACATCTTCTAATCATGCTGAAATCTTAGCAATTCATGAGGCTAGTAGAGAATATGTTTGGTTAAGATCTGTGATTCAACACATTCGGGGAACTTGTGATCTATCTTCATGAAAAGATATTCCAACAATTTTACATGAAGATAATGGTGCATGTGTAGCACAACTAAAGGCATGATACATCAAAGGTGATAGAACAAAGCATATCTCACCAAAGTTCTTTTTCACTCATGATCTCCAGAAGAGAAATGAGATTAATGGTTTACAAATCCGTTCTAGTGAAAATTTGGCGGATTTATTTACCAAGTCTCTTTGGACTGCAACTTTTGAGAAGTTAGTCAGTAAAATCGGATTACGTCGGCTCAGAGATGTCTGTTGATGCTCATATCAGGGGGAGTTTATACATGTTGTACTCTTCTTCCCTTATCCGAGGTTTTGTCCCATTGGGTTTTCCTTGGAAAGGTTTTTAATGAGGCAATATATTTTGGTGTATCAAGAATTATGTACTCTTTTTCCTTCACTGGGTTTTTCCCATTGGGTTTTTCCTAGTAAGGTTTTAATGAGACATGTTCTTTTGGCAATGGACATTCAAGGGGGAGTGTTATGGAATAATTGTGTGAATGTCCATACTCTTACTTTTCTTAGTAATGAAGTTTTCTTAGCGACGAAGTATTCTTAGTGATGAAAAATTCATGTATTATAAATACTTCCTCGATGACAATGAAATATTCATTCCTTTCTTTCACTCAATTCCTCTGTCTCTATTCAATTCTCTCTCTACTTTCTCTAATATTCATAACACTTCTGCTATTTATAGACCATAAAAACAGGTTGCTTTATTATGATCAATATGAGAACTTAAAGGAAATTTAACTCTAATTAAAAGTATGTTAATATGAAAAAATATACAGGCTGTTTCATTAACTCTAATTAATTTGAAAATCCATGGTTAACCCTAGTAAGCACAACCAAAAACTCGAATAAATAATACTTTGGACATAACTCTAATTAACCGCATAAAAACCACTGGATTAAAAGGACTAAAACATTTAAACTTAGATCTGAGTTAAAACATTAAACAACTAGGTTACTGGTAACTCAGTCACAGAAGAACATACTGGAGTAGAAGAAACATCACTGGAAAATAAGCTTGCAACATTGCCGAAGAAGATTAAACTTAACCCTGAATGCTTGAAACTTATATGATGATTATAACAAATGCGGTATACCAAATTATATTCCTAATCTTCCGACTATATGAGGTCCTATTTCATACCTCACCAGCATTTAGCTCTTGCATCAGCTTTAATCCTCCAGATTATTATATTTAAGCTTTAGTTTCTTCTATGCCTCCATAAGTTTTACAGAAAAGTCATCTCATTGACTCGACTTTATCAACATACATAGTTAAACTCTTTAACCTCATAATTCACCTCCACTAGTCACAAAGGCCCAAATTTAATCTTCTTTTCAAACTTTCGTATACTTGGAGAGAATTCCCATGGTCTAGGTTTATAGAAATTATGTGGATGATGGAAATCAACTCATAGAACTCATAAACACTACAAACCAATTTTTTGGGTTTTGGGTTTTATGGAGATAAACATGAAATTAAAAGATATGGACAATTCTAAAGAGAGAAACAAATTGAACTAAGATGTTCAATCTCTAGCTCAAGGACCTTCCACAAGCAAAGAGTCTTGAAACACCCAAAATCTCACAAAGAGTGGAGAAAGAATACCTACTCACAAAGAAGAGAAATCACCAAGCAATTTCCACCCAAAATATTAACTTTCATTGATTAGGGTTTGAAAACCCACCATTAAAAAGTCTCCAAGTGAGAGGAATTTTTGTATCTAACCTAAAATCTTCATAAACCATTTTAATGGAGGTGGGGAACAAGTATATAAAGGAAAGGGGGAAAAGGGGGAAAAGAAAACAAGGAAAAAAACTCGGAGGAAACGCGTGTTGTGCTAGGGAGGGGGGGGGGGGGAGAGGCGTGGCCAACGTCCTTTAGGCGCTGCCAGCATCCCCTCCAAAGTGTTAAAGTCAAGCAGCGTAGAGAGACATCGCGGGTGGCACGCCAAACTTTGCGGGCGTTACGACCGTTTTGCAGGCGCTAAAGTGTAGGTCGCGGGCACGAAAACGCTCTGTCCAGCTTCAATTCGTCTTCCATCGTCTTCGTGAGAATTACGAGGTCCGTCGCGGGCATGAAATATTAAGTAGCGGGCGCGACAGGTTGGGCAGTGTTTCTGCCGACTTCAAACTAGCATAACTTTTTCGTCCGAACTCCGTTTTAGTCCCATAAGGTATCGATGGAAACTTTCGGTGTGTATTTGAAGCTCCCAAAATTTGAAGCCCATTGGAATTGTATTAAAGGAGTTATTATTAAAAGAGTGAAGGCACACCCTTTTCTAGCCTTTGAACGCCTTCACCACCTTATGTTTATTCTTGCCGATGGTTCCGAAGCCCCTTAGAAGGCTCGGGAATAGTCCGATAGAGACGAACCAAAAGTGAACCGATCCCCATACGGTTCAATATTAGACCTAATAACTTTAGATATGATTCAAGCTTAATTTCCCCAAGGTTGTGTTTAAAGTTGATGTCCATCTTATCTATAGTTGCCCACGAAGTTTAACATTGACTAATGACTCATAATTAATATAACGCCTGTGAAAATTTGATAAATAATATTACCTAATTTCAATCACTACACTATAGTCAGTTTCAATTTTAGTAAGATATTTTTCAAAGATTTTGGAAACTCTAATTCCCAATTTCAGTACTCAAATCTTCATGACACTAGTGGAATAGTTAACATTGACTAATGACTCATAATTAATATAACGCGCACAGTTAGCATTGAGTGACTACATTTTGAATTGAATAGTTTGTCTAAATTTTGGGGTTAAGAGAATGCATTCTTTTACATAAAATCATCATTAGTAACGTAATACTGGGGTAATATATGTAAATACATAGTTAACAGAGTCTATACAAAATTCTAACTGAGAAAAGACAAATGTGAAAAATGTGAAAAATGTGTTATTTAAAGATCAGCTGTTACTTGAACCTCATTTGTCAAGAAGACTAAAGCTCATGTTTAGATGTCATAGTAAAGCTGGTATATATGCTTATGTACCTGTAATTTTGATATCTTGACAAGCAATTGATTCTCCACATTCTGAGTTGTAGTTCTCCTGTGAATTATAAGCAGCAATTTAATTGAACCAAACTCAAGGGTCTATTGTGTAGCCCGTCACATCAAAAATCTATATAAGTAGAGCTGCAAATTCAATAAAAGTAACGCAATTAATGAAGCCTTCTGCTCCATATAATTTTTTTTACAGTAGAAACGAACATAATAGTGCATTTGAAACAGCATGAAGATTAAAAGGTTGGCTCCTATATCTTTTGGCTATCTTTATTGATACTTTCGTTGTTTCAACACCAACATTTTGATGTGACCTGCATATTTATAAAAAAAAGTTTAAAAAAAAAAGAACATGCACATGAAAGAGAGAAGAAACAACTGAAACATAACATTAACATTATCACATATCACTGTACTAATGCTTTAGCCTTATGGAAAAGCGTCAGTTTTATGAGTTCAATTCAAACATAGATTATTGTATTATTTTCTTTCAAGGATTAAATGTTGATGCTATTTGCTAAGTCATTCCAAAATGGCACAGTCAAAATCTCTTTTCCTTTACAACTATATGCATATTCTTTTCGTATATTAGAGGCAATGCTAAAAGATAAAACATCAATCTCAGCTATAAGCACACATGGGGAAGAAAAATCCATCTTAGCTATTTAGGTATACCTTTCATCGATGATCACAATTTCTTTGATTGTGACCTCATGACTGCTTTCTTTTTTATCATGTTGAACACAAATATACCGTAATGGCTCCACATATAGGACAACTCACAACAAATCTTTAACTCAATGCCAAATAAAATCAATGAAAATATGCTAAAGAAAGGTAGGTTAAACATGAATATAAAATAAACAAATAGCACAATTGCTAGCATATGACGATAATTGAAATATAATGGACATATCTAGAAAGTGTCATATCTTACCATATCTATCTGTGGATTGTGGAGCATGTTCTATTTGAGATAACGCACAATATTCATGAACATCACCCTTCTTTAGAATCACATAAAGTGGTCTTATGAGTGTTTGATCATTAGATGTCAGTTTATACAATTCGGGCCTACATTTCAATTGTCTTTTTATAGGCTTGACAATTGTATTTGGAATTTCATATTATTTCCTCCATTTTATGCATTCACCATATATGGAAATGTCATTACCATATAATGATACTCCCATTTGAGTTCCATAGACAAAAAACAATTAAAAAAAGGATGTATTTCAACGAAAGTTCAAAAATCAATTAGCGTAAAGACAGTAATCTAAGCTGAAAACCAAAAAAAAAAAAAAACATTTTGACAAACCTTTTCATCTTGCATCCGAATTCTTTGGTACATTATTTTGCTTGCAGACAATTGGGGCCGAGATTTTTTGTTATCTTCACCTTAAGGTACTTGTTAGAAGAAGTCATACTATAAGACTGCAAAAGAAGTGGACAAAGTATATTTAATTCATTACTGAATATGTATAAAGACCAAACAATAAAACTTGATCAAGTGAAGACCAAACAATTATGTTGGGTTTGTTTTCTCAGTATTATTGAATTATCAACATGTGAATTTCATTTCAATGACTATTTCGTCATATTTCAATTGGTTTTTTTTATCCTGAACTTGCCAAATTTATCCAACTTGATATTTTTCATACTTAATTATAAGTTAAAAAAAGGAACTAAAAGGGTTTTGGAATACTTTTCCCACTATCTCCAATGAGAACATATCTCTACAAACACATCAAAATCTGCAATATGAATTCCTGAAAATTAATGCAATGGGTTGATAATTTTCAAAAACAAACAGAATTCCATAATACCTTTCTAAGGAATGCACTACTCTTGAAAATTTCCATCAAATTATTCCTATAAAATAGCACATCATGTTCCATACATCTCATCTACAGTAATTGCTCATTATAATTCATATGGGTTAAAAAAAAATTAACATGCAATCGCTTAACATAGTAGATTTTCCGAACAAATTCATATAAAAAAAGTTTCATGAAAATTAATCATTACTTGTTTACACAAGGTTACATGTTCTCCTAATTTGATAGAAATCAGCAAAAATGTGAAGCTATGTGACCTTCCTAATTCTTAGCTCCTAACTTCTCATCCTCTCATTTACATAATCTGTTACAAACAACACTGAAAGTAAATTAACCAATACCTACTTGTTGCAAGTAGCAACCCCACTTGCTATGTGGCTAAAAACTCAAAATCTACAACACAATTTGCTCCTACCAATAACTGTGATGTAGTAGATAATGGAAGACTTTTGATTGACTCTCATTCTCTTCATTATGTTACATAGAAAAATTATATTATATGCATGATCCGCAAATGGTACTAAATTCCATTATCCACTTGATTTATTTATTTAGGCCATATTTGAGTTTGTTTATGAAATGTTAAAGCATTCCCTTAAACTGGAGTCTCATCTCACTGGGCTTTTGAACAAGCTAACAGCCTAACATACAAATCTTACGAACCTAAGGAAACAATTTAAAAGGCACTGACATTACATCAAACAGCAGAGTTGAGCCTGGATGCATGCCTCATGAACACAAAACTCAGATTCAAAAATATTTCTTAAACTGCCTATACAATCATACAGAACCACACAGAGTAAGTACCGTGCTATGCATATCTCTACGCTTGGGAAGACTGGAGATATAAGGAGCCCATTCTGAATCCTATCGAAAAATATCGAAAAACAACACATCATCAGTGACCAAATATTCAAACAAAAAGGCTCCAAATCACAGTTTAGCTATACCTGGCCCTTCATTTGCTCATGTAGAATGACAACAGCAAGTTTCGCAGTGAACCCGACATCGTCGCCAATTAAGGACTTTATTTCAGGGAGCTTATTGTCAGGAGATATTTGTTGTAGAGTAAATGTGAATTCTCAATGAAGACTGTTAACATTTCCCATATCCCTCCAAATGACAACACAAATTTCTCAACAACAATGTACCACTTTAAAAGGAACTTTCAACAAGCAATCTCCAGCTTCTATATTCTTGGATGCAAACAAAGACCTGCTGCAACAAAACAATTGGTCGCATTGATCAAGAAGATGCATACAGTTTACAGAATATAATTGAAAATTGATAATTATAGAGGGGAAAATTACTTGAAACTCGATCAAACTTCAAATTGAAAATTTGAATATATGAACCAATACATCATCAGGAAAAGAGGAAAACCTTCCATATTTTGATAATCCAATCGAAAGCACAGAAGAAATCTCCATTCCAGCTTTTCTCTCCAACCACGGCAAGAAATTGTCGCAGTCTTCATCTCTACACTTGAGAGCCTTCAGAACATTTGATTGAATTTGAAATTAGGGAAAACAATTAGGGTTTTGAAGCATATTAACATGAATAGCTTCACAGAGAAGGAAGACAATTGTTAACCTAGATGGAGACTGCAGTTGTACACCCAAAGTTCTCCACCACCCACATAATTTCACAGTGGGATTAAGAAAGGAGAGAGAGAATATGGAGTAATTGACCAAGACGCGCGGCACCAAAAGAAAAAGAAGTAAACACGTGTATAGCGAAACACCAAAATCCCCATATTATTTTTAGACCAAAATGCCCATATCAGTTAAACCCTTGGACTAAAATGCCCCCAAAGTACTGTTCATTGGAACAGTGTCGAAATTACTATTCACTTGAACAGTGACATACAAATTTGGGGGTTTTTCACATTTAAGGTATAGTGATATGCTTAAGTTGCTACTAAAATACCTTCTGTCGACACCCCTGTACAAGTCAATTTCACCAATTCAACTACGTTCATTTTCTTGGGTCATTTTCTTGTGTATATGATAATTATAATGTTTTTGTGTCTATGATATTAGTATTCACGTTCATTTTCTTGGGAGATTCTTCTATGAATACATATCATTGTTACACATAATTAATTGTATGAAAATGTTTGTAATTAAGCAATAAATTTAAAATCTTTGCTGAGCTACATGTTTTCTATCTTTTATATATGTTTTCACATAAAAATACGGTTAGGAGTTGACTAATGTTTCAGAAAACAAATTGTTTGCATCTCACATTATTATATTTTACTCAAAATTGGCAAGACTGGTTGTCCTAAGATAGGGTATATTCTTATATTTTAAAAATTGTAATTGTTATTTATGAAAAAAAGTTAGGATGTTTTTTCCATTATAGGCAACCATACTTTTTCTAATAAAAATAGTCTCATTTTTAAAATAGTTTATCACTTATTTTCACACAAATCACTCAAATTTACTTAAAATTTCATTATCTGTTTCTATATCTATTGCCCAAACTTTTTGTAAGTTATTTTACATATTTTTTAGATTTGGTGTAATTTCAACTTTTGATGTTTAACCGCTCTCAAATAGCTAACCAAACAAACACTTACTCGTATTTGTTTTATTTTACTTATCTGCTTTTACATATCCATTGAAAAAAAATATGATATAAAATTTTGATTTTAATTTTTGTAGGATCAAATATTATAGCTTATTTTAGGCTCCGTTCTTTTATACGGTTGGTGAGGTGCGGTGGAATTTGAAAAAGTGTGGTCAAGTGTGGTGAGTTGTGGTAAGTGAGGAAGGTGATCGAGGAGAGAGAATGTGAATAGTAGAGGAGTAAAGTGAGGAAAGAGAAAAATGAAAAGATATATTAGTAATGATTGTGGTGTGGTGTAGTGTGGTGAAGTGTCGTATAAATTAAAAAGTGCGGTGCAGTGTGTGATACCGTACTACAACCTACCGGATAAAAGAACATCAAAAATTATAACATTGTATTTATTTGATAATTTGAAGGTATTTTTAGTTACGAATTTAACAATAACATTTTTTTTATTATAAATTACCATATACATTGAATAGTTGTTATATTGTACTTTTTACAACCTACCGGATAAAAGAACGGAACCTTAAAATTTTAGTATGACATTTGTATTAATTGTTTTAAAAATGACATATTATAATTATACGTAAATGATCTACCATGTATTGTATAATTTATGGATAATGTAATGTAAAGATACTACTTTCTTCATTCTTTTTATTTTTCATTTTGGAAAGAAAATTTAGGTAGAAATTCATTAAAATGACAAAAGCATCCTTAATCATTGTTTAGTTATTGATTCTAAAGTCATTTATTAATTAAGGTAAAAATAGTAAAATTATTGTTAAAAATCTGAAAGAAACAAATGATTAAGGACAAAAAAAATTAATTAAGTAGTGTAATAACCAGGGATAGAGGAAGATGTAAATTTATTCCAAGCCTATAAAAGAAATAATGATAAAAGAAATTTCTTGTTGAAACCTAAAGCCCAAAGCACCTACTTTTCCTATTTTTTCATTTCCGACTTTCCGGAATGCCGCTTCCACCGTTTTCGACCCAACCCTGTTGATCCTCCAATCCTTTTTCAAAACTCTTCAAAGTATAGGTTAGTGTAGTAATTTATAGTGTGAATGCAAGTAAACAACCTAACTTCACAACAATAACAAATTAAATGAAAAGGGAGAATTGTCCTTTTTAATATAGGGTATGATATGATATGATATGATATGACTTAAAATATTGCCAAGAAATAATCAAGGTGACCCTTAATTACAAATTATGCTAGTAATATAATATAGAAATACCATTGTTATTATACTTCTTCATTTTCACAAAATATTTGTCACTATAACTTTTATTTTTATTTTGCGAAATGATTATCACTTAACAATCCCATTATAATATATATTAACAATAATTTATGACATTTCTCGGTTTTTTTATTCAAACAATCAAGACGAAGAAAATTATATTAATGAATCCTCAATTAATTATAATACATATGTCCCTCAATGCTAGATACTAGAGTAGATATGGATCTGCACTCTTCCATACTCGTCTAATACAAGAAATATGATGAAGATTGACTAGATTATGGGCAACTAGATTGCCCCCTCTTCTATTATGTTTGGAAGTAACCCAAAAGACTCACTTAATTCAAAAATATGATCCAGAAAGAGAGAACTCGAACTATTTTAAAATTTCTTCTATCGTATATTCTTGATCAGCTAAAGTAAATCACACTCAAATATTTGCTTCTAAAATTCGTGGGTCTTGGCTTTGGACAAAGCAAAGAGAGGCAAGCTCATGTTGCTTCCATAAAGGGTTGATAAAGTCATCGCCTTGCTCGACACCCAAACATATTAATGTTTGCCAAATGTCTCTAATAACAAAGCCCCAACCATACCTGTTTTTACCCTCCATGCCACCATCAAAGTTTACTTTGTAAAGATTTGGGTCTGGTGGTTTCCACTAATCATGAAGACTTAACTGCTCTTGGGCTTTGTCACAGGGATGAGAAGTTAGGAATTGTTCCACCAACTAGAGAGTTTTATGGATAGCTTCCACGCTGGACACACTTCTTTCGTTGAAAAAGGCATTGTTCCTTCTTATCCACGCCTTTCACATTAGCGCTAGGAACACTCCTAATTTGTTGTCATCCAACTTCTCAACAACTCTAGCAATTCTATCCCAAGCTATAACGTCAATACTAGTCCAAAGTGCATAGTCAAAATGACTATGACGCCAGATGTAATCACCCGACTTAATTAGACCTTAATCATGGATCTTTATCCAGATTAATTAATAAGAATCACACATTTTAAATTTCTTTATTTTACAAGTGTGTCTTGCAGGACCCGGGTAGTGCAACAACCGAGCCATGACAGTTGGACTAAATATTTCAGTAATCAAGCAGTTGATGATCCTTATTATCGCTATTATTGATCTTATTATTATTAATCTTGTCATTTTTATTATAATCTTATTCCCGGGTTCTAACTTCAGGTTAATTCATGTCTCAAATCTCTAGACCTTTGGCAATATAGTCTTACCACTTTGGTAATATGAATTTTGCCCACCCTGATTCTACTATTTAGGTTTAGCAGAAAGAGAAGTAAGGGAGTGTTTTCTTTTTAAAAGGGATCCTAGAAGAGAATGACAACCTCATTCAGCAAACTCAAACTTTTCATCACACTTCCTCTCACCTTTTCCTCCCTCCGGTCACTCTCACTGGCCCAACCCCCTCCCCCTTTTGCTTTGCCAACCACTGCTTGTGCACTGCTGCCGCCGGGAAATCGTTGGCCGCCACTCTTCCTTCCCCAATTCATTGTTCTTCCTTGTTTTCCCCAATTGGAGGTAAAACCCTAACCTTTGATATCCTCCCCCATTTTGATTTTTTGTTTTGGTTCAAATTTGTTGTTTTCATCAATCAAATTAAGTTTATGAGCGTGATTGTAGCATAGATTATTATGTGGGTGATTGTTGATGGTTGGTAAATTTGGGAGAACAATGACGACTTTCGATTTGTTGCTAAATAGCCATAGATTACATGCATGTTGAATTCCTTATGAGAAATGCACAAAACTTGAAGTTTATTAATGTGATCAAATGGGATTGTTGATGAATCATAAGTTTAGATAGAGTTAATTAAGTTTTAAGAAGTTGAGAGAAAAACAACTGAATTCAAGAGTAATTGGGGAAGGAGCTAGAGAGAATTTGTTAAAATGTGCTTTGCATGTGTGTTTGGGCCATGAAAGTGAACCATTGATGATGATGTCACTGCTACCCCTTGGCCTAATTGATACCAAAACATAATTGGGGAATGATCTAGAGTTAGGGGAAATTAAGAAAAACCGACAAAGAAGTCGAGAATAGTCATTTGAGGTTAAATATAGCTTTTGGAGTCTTTGAGACCATTAGAACGTTGCGTGACCAATCGTATAGGTTAAAGCAGTAGCCTTATGTTATAGCTACCATTCAGGCTTTGTATCCACGCATCTCGACGTGTACAACTGAAGTTACAGTAATTTTAAGTTGGCCGCCCATATAAATACATTTTGCGGATAGCATATTAGTCATTTTATAACACTAGATGAATTTATTAGCACAAGAGCTTAGCATTGAATTTATAGTACGCACGATGAGCTTTCCGAAATGGGATCTTATACGTCATTTGATGAGCAGGGCAATGAGATATGACTTAATTAAAATAACTCCCGCGTTACAATGGTTATTTCCAAAATTTACAAGGATAATCCCAAACTCCATTTAGAATACTGATCCTATTTTCACCCATACACCCTTACTGTCGACGGCACTCTCCAAGAGACACCCTCTCTAACATTCATTTTGTGCTCTTCAGGAGCCACCTAGTGCTCTCTCCATGAGACACATAATACCTTCAATAACTTGGGTATTTATACCAAGGTTGACCTTGGTCACCTAGCTATCAAAGAAAGCCTTGTTCATCAAGTTACAACCAAACGTTGACCATTAATCTAAGTAGATTTACTAAATCTAATACAATTAGGAGACCTAACATAATAATGAAACCTAAATAGTTTCCTAACATAATTAGAAAGCAAATCAGATGGTTAATCTGGGCAATTTTCGGACACAATCTAACCGCCTAGATGAAGGAGCAATCTGAAAGAGTGTTACAATATAATGGGCATGGAGGTGCAACTAGTGCTATAAGAGGTGTTTCATGGAATTTAATCACGCGTACTATATGTCATTGAGGGTTCCTAATGAGACTATGAATATTGATAAATTTTGTTGTTTTGTTTTATTTACTATTCCTTTATTGGTGAGTGGTGTATATTTTATAATCTTGATCCTCAAATTAGTTGTCAACTTTGTAATTTATTTATTTTATACTTTGAATAATTTAAAAAGAATAGAAGGCTAGGAAAACTCATTCATGTGAAGTTCGACCACGTAAGAACTAGTGTATTATATAATGTGTATATTTACTTGGTTGAATACATATTTTCTTGTAATTCATGAATTTATATGTTTCTTTCAAAAGAATTTACTATAATAGAGACAACTAATTATTTCTATGAAATTAAAGGTAGCTTCTTACAATAATTAATAGTTAAATTTGCTGAATATGAAGCAAAATCCTAATACATAAAGCAAGACTAGTTATATATCAATTTAAAGTACTTCTAACAACTTCACTTATGAGGGCAAAAAGAAACTATCAGATTTGGAGAGAATTCATAGTTGAACAAACTATCAAATTTGGAGAAAAAAGTGGCTTTATGAGGGCAAAAAGAAACACCAATCCCAGGAAGTATCTTAGTGAAAAGTTGTCAGCAGGAAAGAAGAAGAAGATTAAGGAAAGTGCGAGAGGAAAAGGAACCTCAGATAAGTTCTTATCATCTTCTACAGAGGTTAGTGTTCCGTTCTGATTAAAATGGGACTGTCGGTCAGACAGGTATGAAGGGATTGGTCCAATTCAAAGTTTATTCTTCTGTGATATGTGATGGCTTTTCTGGCTTTGCTCCACTTTTAAGATATGTTGTGTTTCTGCTTGGTTGATGGCCTCCATTTTCTGCTAGTTCAGCCACTTCATGTGTCTTTAGGTGGTGAGTTGGTTTTGAGTGGGCGGCTGCCGCTGTTCTGACAGCTTCACTGTCTATACTTTGTTCCACAAAATTGACGGCATTCTTGATTTAGACAATCAAAAGGTTTGATGGTGTATTAGGTCTTTTGGTGTCGTGCTTGGTCCTTCTTCTGGAAAATTCAGGATTTGGAGTGAATTCTTACTCAGCTCCATCACATTCCCAGACTTCTTCAGCTGTAGCCTACATCATAGTTAATCTGAACAATTTCTCCAATGGAGTGTTCTCATGGTTCAATCTAATGTGGGTTGGGAGTGTTAGTTGGTTTTCTTTGTTGGTTGTTATAATTTCAATTTGTATGGCTGTCTTTGTAAGCCCATCCTTTGATTTAAATAAAAGGGTCTCTTGACCGCAAATTATTAAAAAAAAAAAACAACTTCATTTATCACTATAGCCATGTAGTTAACCTCCAGTTAGAGAGAGAGAGAGAGAGAGAGAGAGAGAGAGAGAGAGAGAGAGAGAGAGAGAGAGAGAGAGAGAGAGAGAGAGTAGTGTCCTCTTCTTTGGCTCAGCTGGTCATCAAAGGTGTTCCCCGACCTCCTCTGAAGGGTGAGGCTCCACGAACCACTACATGCAGTGGAAACCTACCAAATTCATAAAATCAAGCGTGGAGCAGGAAGTGAAATAGCTTGTTCCCTCTTTGTGGACAATTTACCATCGAACAATGATAAATTTGGATTGAGGGGCATCTTTTAAAAGGTTGGAAAGATTAAAGATACATACATCTCTGAGGAAGAAGTAGGAAAACTGGAAGAAGATTTCGATTTGTTCATTTTTGGAATAGCAAGGAGGTGGCTAAAGGGATTCAAATGATGGATAAGAAGCATGTTAGAGGATATGTCATTTCAGTAACGTACACTAACAAGGAAATCCAAGACTAATAAGGTATCGTGAAAGAAAGGTACTCAGGAAGAGCTAAGAAAGCAAGTGCAAGAAGAGCATGGACATGCATGTAGCGGTTGAAGATTTGGTGAACCCGGACTTTGTCGAATGGCTATAAAGAAGTACAGTATGCACGAGCAAAATTCCAAGAGACATTTCAACTCTCATATATGTTGTTCAATCAGGTTATGACCTATGCACTAACATCACAACATTGTCCAACACTAAGTTCATGCTCACATTTGAGTCAATTGAACATGTAGAGGAGGGCTTAAATGACCCAAATAAGATCAGTCAGCTTGAATAATGGTTTGTGGATTTTAAGAAGTGGTCAATATATGACAATGCGGATACTAGAAGATTTTGGGTTGACACTCATGGAGTCTCCCCTCCCCCCCCCCCCCCATGCTTGTACATGGGAAATATTAAAAGACTGGGGGTGTATATGGAGAATTCGATATAAAAAATTGAAATCTTTATGGTTATGAAAGTTTGCATTGTTAATGATATATTCCTTACAGTTGAGGGTGAAATAATTCTGACTGTCAAGAATATAGCCTTTCAGGTGTTTGTCTAGGAAGCAGAGTCTTGCTACAAGTTGACATCAAGGATTCAAGGACTATTGATGGAACCATAACAAGGAAAACAAGGGAATGATGAAAGTGACTCAGAGTTTCAAAGTAATGCAAGTCAAACAAGGTTGCAATACAACTCTTTCCAGACTCTGATTGGAGCTGATCAGTAAGATGAGGAGATCCACTCGGATAGGGAATACAGAAATCGGTTCGAGTAGGATGTCTAAAAGACTAGAACCAAGAAGATTCACAACACCAACGCATGAGAATTGATGAGGGGAATTGGACCTAAGGCCTCAATAAAATACTAGACAATCAACATAAAGAGCATAATCAAGATGCGGATGGTGGAGAGACTGAGAATAATTCTCAAATAAACAATAGAGATGCTCAACTTATGTTAGAGAGCACACTAAAAGTAACCAAGACAAATCCTTAGTCTCGAGGAAAACTAAAGACAGTGTTGAGGAGGCTATACACTTTTGAAACAAAGTTGCGGTGCGTTTTCTGAGAAACCAAGATGAAGCGATTGAAAACTTTATTGAAGAAATAAGATTGAAAAGGATGAAAAAGAATGACAAAAAACAAATGAGGAAAAACAAGCCATGAACATTGCGGCTTGGAATGTGAGAGAAATAGGGTCAAACATGAAAAAGGGAAGTGTGAAAAATTAATAGAGAAGGAGAATCTGAATTGTGTGGGTTTAATAGAGACAAAACACTCCAAATTTAAGCAATGGAAAGTTATGAGATGTTGGAGGAGCCTTCAGGTAGGCATGGAGGATATACTAGCGGTAGAACGAGCAAAGGGAACTGTGGTTGTCTGGAGTATGGAGATAATGAAGGTTGAGACAATATACAAAGCAAAAAGATGGATTTGAGTGACATGCCTACAAATGTTGCTAATCTGGCTTGACTTAGATGCTGCTTAAGGATACAATATACAATTCTTCTTGACATTAAGAGAGTTGCATGTGTGGTGGATGGCGAGGAGATTCAAGAATAAGAAAAGGAAGAAGCTATAGATTACCACCCTGTTTGCTACAACACATAAATGAAATAGTCTTTAGAGGCAAACAAGTAAATCTGTAGGATGTTGTCCATATTATTAAATAGGGAGTGAGTTTCTGCGCAAAGAAATAGAATGAAGATGGTGGATATTCAGTTGGGAGTAATAGCACAAAACTTCAATATCACCCCTATACTACATCCATGATTGGAAATTGGACAAGACGAAAAGAAGAGATGGAGTCATGGCTTGGGATGGAATACTACAACAGGATGTAAGAGCATGCAAAGACTTTAAGGAAATTTATTTATATAAAGCTTGTGATGTTGTTGACTTTACTATGGGAGGTGGTTTATTTTGGGAGCCTATGTTTTCTTTGTGGCAATAGATGCATGTGCTTTTCTTTGGGGTTGTGTCATTTGGAAAAGGTTGTGCTTTTGGAAGCCTAGTTTTGTAATAGGGGTGAGGCATAGGAATGCAATAGCATGATGACATTTTATTTTCTAAACCACACTGTCAGTTTTACTTTGAGGAAGTGGTTATTGTTCAACAACTCTTATCCATTTTCATTGTAGGGTAATTATCGGATATTGTGATCCTTGTGCTCTATGGCACTTTTTCTCTATGGTTGAAGAAATCGGCTAAGCCGCGCGCCTTCTAATTATAAACAAACATAGAAAGCGAAATTCTAACTCTTCAATTTATAACGCAAGCACACACTAGGTAATTAACTAATTAACTACACCGTTAATACACCCCTAACAAAAGCTTATGTTTCCATGTATGCATGTGTGTGTATATGTACATTGTGGATTAGGAAATATCATATATATTAAAACCAAAAAGGTAAGGTAATTTCCAACTTATAGCAATTACGGTAATTACGGTAATTCCCGCGATGTGTACCGTACATGTGGCATGATCGAATTTCATACGTCAATTTTATTAATTTTCAAAAATATTAAATTTTGATTTTTAAATTGTGAAAATTACGTATAGTTAATTAAAAATTAATTTTTTCAAGGACTTATTTGTTAACTATGAACTAGTCTATAATATCCTGTGCAATGCACGGATAATATTTCAATAATTTTACGTTATTTATTTTCTAGCGTAATTTTATAATAATTATTAATCCAATCCTATAAAAATATTTTTTTATGGATTAAACTATCATTCGAGTTTATTTTATTTAATGACCATAACGATTATGGATAAATACTTTTATTTTATTTTTTGTCTTAAGAAGGATGCTTGTTTTTTTTTAAAAAAAAAAAACTGTTATGGCAACAACTATGTGACAATTTTATTTTCTTATAATTTTCCATTATATATTACGTAGCTTTAACCTCTTATTCAACTTTTCAATATATACTTATTCCTATTTCTTATTCTTGTTTTGGTAGTTTGCATATAATTTGAATTTTTTTATTGTTAAAAGTATATATAGTAGTTTCAATCAAAAATTTTATTTTCTAAGATAGTTATTAAAAAGAATACAGAACAATTTTTTCATGAAAATTTGATATTAGTATCTATTATTATATTTTATTTCTAAGGTTTTGGTCATAATATTATAATAGTAAATTAATGAAAGAAAAAGTAAAAATTGCTCTAATTTTGTATTAGATATTTCTAATTTATGTATGTATGACCTTATGTATTTCTTTTTTTTTTTTTGAAAAATTTAAAATTCTCTAATTTTGTATGCATTAAATATTGGTAACTTATGAATGACTTTAGGTATTTCTTTTTCCTTTTTATTAATATTATATTTATGAATGTAATAATAAATTATGTAGGTTTGGAATTTGCTATGGAATTCACCAAACATTCTAAATTATTTCTTTTAGGTTTAGATTTTCCTTAGGAGTTAGGAGCTTGTGTTTTAATATATTTAATAGATTATGATGGATACCGGATGAAAAGATTGAAACAAATTAACCGACCTTCATTGTTTCTGGCGACCTTTCACTAGAGATACAACTACTACGAGAAATATTCCCGTGGCCAAGTCTCCCTCGCTTGAATGCAATCCCGAGACCAGCCACTCCTGATCTACTACCCCCGCGCGCCATCCAAAACTGATTGTGAAAAAAAAAATGAAATGAAATCGCACTCTGCATGGCCGGTGTTTGAGAACATCGTTGTTCTCCGGCACTGGTGACATCCGGTCGTTCGGAAATTGATACTAGAAAACTGGTTGGCACCGGCAGTGAGAAGTCGTGCTGCATCGAATGACGGAGGCAGTTACCAGGGGCATCGTCAATCGTGGAAGGTAGAAGGGTTTTGAAACTTAAATTCCAAGGTATGCTGTATTCCAAGGTATGTTGTATAAAATTAAAGAATTAAAAAGAACGATACAAGAATTAAATGAAAAAAACTCCACCTTAGAAAAGGAGAATAACAATTATTGCAAGAGGATAGAAAATCTTGAAAAAGAAAAATGTGACTTACAAAATAAATGTGACGATAATAAACAAATAATTTTAAAATTTACAAAAGGACAAGAGAATTTAGACAGGCTAATTTGCACTCAACGAGCATCATTTAATAAAGAAGGGGTTGGATACAACCCATCGAGTAAAAAGAAAAATTATAATAATTTCTTTAAACCCTCATCACATAAATCAAGTTCAAGCAAGTGTAAATATTGCTTAAGAAATGGGAATCATGCATATTATTGTCATTATAAAATTTCAACACCTAAAATTGTTCAAATTTGGGTTCCGAAAGGAACTAAACCCCCTAACATGATTTCTAGTAATTGTGATGCAATTTTCAATGTCAAAGGAAGTAGAAGGGTTTGATGTTTTGTTTTGTAGGTGCCCTTGAAATCCAAGGAAAAGCTCAAGACACATGAGTGGAAATCCTTCACTATTCTCCGAACTTAAAAGAGAATTTCATGGAACCGTCACCTTCGGAGACAAAAGTAAAGGTAAAATAATCGGCGTTGGAAAAATTGGTAAAAACTGTCAAAACTTATTAGATCATGTTTATCTCGTTGATGGGTTAAAATATAATCTTTTAAGTATATCTCAATTGTGTGATAAAGGAAATCGTGTATCTTTTGAGTCTACTCAGTGTCAAGTAGAGGACATAAAAACCGGCAAGATTAATCTCCAAGGACCTAGAATAAAAAATGTTTATGGAATTAATCTAGATGACATCCCATCTCAAAATTTATCTTGTCTTAAAACATCTCATGATGATATATGGCTTTGGCATCGTAGATTAGGACATGCTAGCATGCATTCTATTAACAAATTAGTTAAACATGAATTAGTACGCGGTTTACCCCCTTGCAATTTTGAAAAAGATCATATATGTGATGCATGTACTAAAGGAAAACAAACACGTAGCTCATTTAAATCAAAAAATTGCATAAGCACATCTAGACCATTAGAATTGCTTCATATGGACCTTTGTGGACCTATCTCCATAGAAAGTTTAAAAGGTAGCAAATATATTCTTGTCATAATTGATGATTTCTCACGGTTTACATGGGTATCCTTCTTAAGAGAGAAAAATGAAGCCTTTAAAGAATTTGCCAAATTATGTAAACAAATTCAAGTTTTTAAAAATACACAAATTGTTGCTATTAGAAGTGATCATGGTAGGGAATTTGATCAAAAAGATTTTTATGAGTTTTGTGCTAATCATGGTATTTCTCATAATTTTTCCGCTCCTAGAACCCCACAACAAAATGGAGTAGTAGAAAGAAAAAATCGCACTTTAGAAGACATGGCTAGAACAATGATTTGCGAAAATAATTTACCTAAATATTTTTGGGCCAAAGCGGTTAACACCGCAAATTATATTTTAAATAGATGTCTCATCCGTCCAATTTTGAAAAAGACACCTTATGAACTCTTTAAAGGACGTAAACCTAGTGTCTCATATTTTAAACCTTTTGGTTGTAAATGTTTTATTCACAATAATGGTAAAAATAATTTAGGAAAATTTGATGCTAGAAGCGACGAAGGAATTTTTGTAGGATATTCATCTCATAGTAAAGCATATAGAGTTTTTAACAAAAGGACTAAAATTATAGAAGAAAGCATACATGTTGTTTTTGATGAATCTAATGATGGCATGCCTAGCACCATTTCTTTTGAAGAACTCACATTAAATAAATATAATAATGATGAGGAAGAAATTTTATACAATACACCTAAAATAAAAGAGACCTCTCATGAAATAATTCCACCTCACGTAGAAAATATTACTCGTGAAATTGAACAATCCATACATGAAGAAAATATACCTCATGAAAATATTGATGAACAAGTGTCTCAAGAAAATGAAAAAGGGTTTAAATTTAAATCTTATCATCCTAAGGATAATCTTTTAACCGATATCTCCACAGGAATAAGAACTCGTTCATCTTTACGAAATTTTTGTGCATTCTCCTCATTTGTTTCTCATATAGAACCTAAGAATCATCAACATGCACTAAGTGACCCAAGCTGGATTATAGCCATGCAAGAAGAATTAAGTCAATTTGAAAGAAACCAAGTATGGACTTTAACTCCCCGACCTCAAAATCATCCCGTAATTGGTACTAAATGGGTCTTTAGAAATAAATTGGATGAAAACGGAAATGTAGTAAGAAATAAAGCAAGATTAGTTGCTTAAGGGTATAATCAAGAGGAAGGTATTGACTTTGATGAAACTTTTGCTCCGGTTGCTAGATTAGAAGCTATTCGTATCCTTCTTGCTTTTGCCGCCTATATGAATATTAAACTTTACCAAATGGATGTGAAATGTGCCTTTTTAAATGGATATTTACAAGAAGAGGTATATGTAGAACAACCCCCCGGGTTTGAAGATCCTAATTTTCCTAATTATGTGTATAAATTGCAAAAAGCGCTTTATGGATTAAAACAAGCCCCAAGAGCTTGGTATGAACGTTTAAGCAAATTCTTATTAGAAAATGGTTTTCAAAGAGGTCAAATAGATAAAACCTTATTTACTAAGACTAAAGGAAAGGACTTTATAATATTACAAATTTATGTTGATGACATATTATTTGGTGCGACTAACAATGCTCTCTGTGAAGAATTTGCCTCCCTTATGAGTATGAATTTGAGATGAGTATGATGGGAGAACTTACATTCTTTCTTGGTCTCCAAATCAAACAATACAAAGATGGAATTTTTATTAGCCAAGGTAAGTATGTTTCCGAGCTATTAAAGAAATATAAATTGAATCAAGTAAAACATGCTAAGACACCTATGGCCACAAATGAAAGATTAGATCTTGATAAAGAAGGCAAAAATGTTGATGAAAAATTATATCGAGGCATGATAGGCTCCTTGCTTTATCTTACCGCAAGTCGTCCCGACATCATGTTTACTGTCTGTCTATGTGCTAGATTTCAATCATGTCCCAAAGAATCCCACCTTACATGCGTTAAAAGAATCTTTCGCTACCTTGCCGGTACGAAAAATCTTGGTCTTTGGTATCCCCGAGGGGGAGATTTTGCCTTGGTTGGATACACTGACGCGGATTATGCAGGATATAAAGTAGATAGGAAAAGTACATCAGGGACTTGCCAATTTCTTGGACAATGCCTAATATCATGGCACTCGAAAAAGCAAAATTCTGTAGCTCTATCCACCGCGGAAGCCGAATACATCGCCGCATGTTGTGCACAACTCTTGTGGATAAGACAACAACTTCGAGACTTAGGTATGAACTTCAATAATGTCCCCATCAAGTGTGACAATAAAAGTGCAATCAACATAACCAAGAATCTGGTTCAACATTCTCGAACTAAACATATCGAGGTACGTCATCATTTCATTCGAGACCATGTTGAAAAAGGTAATGTCACTCTTAAATTTGTACCAACAGATTTTCAATTAGCGGACATTTTTACTAAACCTCTTGATGAAGATCGATTTAATTTTATTCGCCAAGAACTTGGCATGATGAACATGGATGCATTTGTTGAGGGGGAGCATTCCCTTAATTGTTAATACATTGGACATATTATTATATTTCTTTATTTTTTATTTTTCCTAATGTTAAATCTTGACAAATTAATTGTCATGATTTCTCATATGGATTGTTATATATAAAAATTACTGAGCACTTGAGTTGGAGTTAATTAATAAATAATTCTCTCCCACTCAAATTCACATGGGAATCATTTTGTATAAATTTTCTTTTTCAATACTTCTTTTAATTTGATCTCATTGAGAAGTTTCTTTTACGTGTATTGAGCAACTTTTTTGTACACGTATACTTGCATAGTGCATACTTGCAACTTATATTCTTGATCTCATTTTCCTTGTACGTGTACACCCTTTTTATTGATTCAAAATCTTCCATTTTTTTGGGGATTTTTTTATTGATTTTCAATCCTCCAACATATTTTCAATTCTCTTCCTTACTTCCCTTTTTCTCATATATTATTCTTTCCCTTGCTTTAGCAATCACATTGATTCCTTTTTTATTTTCTTAACCTTGATTTTTTGTCCTATGTGAGCTCAAACATTTTACTATCTACTCTATGCATCTACTATATATTGAATAAGAAGACTTGATTATATTTATTTTTGGTTGATTCATATCTCTTTCCCTTCATATATATCTTTTTTGATGCAAAACAAAAAGGGGGAGAAAAATATACATATCTAAAGGGAAAAACAATAGGGTTTTGTCTCACATCAAAAAGAGGGAGATTGTTGAGTTACTCTTAATATTATAATTTTGATGCAAGACAAAAATAGATAAATAAATATGGCTAATAGAAGAAAGATATGAATTGATCATTATGATAATATTTGATATATCATCTTGATAATATTTGATATGAATTGATCAATCATGATAATTGGGATCCATGACATCTAAGGATACAAATTGATTTGATCATTAAGATAACTTATGTACAAATTTATGTGGGGGTGTGCTAAAATAATACAAGCACAAGTATCATGATTCTTTACATGTCTACATGCATATCTTTATTGATTGATTATATTTTTATGTGCAACTAAGTTGATTTTTTACATGCATATCTTTATTATTTAACAGCATGATATACATATATATGCATGTCAAATATATACTCGTACATATGCAAGGTCATGAGAAAAAGTGCAATAAATGTATTTCTTGATCGATTTGACATCTCACAAAGATAATGATTGCTTGCTTTATGCATACAAGTTTGAAGTGATTATGCAAATCAAGTCTCACCATTATTAATTGATCATACTTATCATCTTGCAATACATTTACAAAAAATACATGGGATACATATATATTTGCATATCAATTATGATTTATAGGATAACTCATCAAGAATTGAGATTATCTTGGCATATCACTTACAAGGATGACTCCCACATCTCTTGCCAATATCAAGTTATTATGTTTTGCTCTTGGAGATCATGCATATCAAGGATGAAGAAGTTGCCGAATTCGGTGGATTGAGTCTTGGCCATTCAACCCTAAAGACCACTATATATACAAGGAATTCATGGTCACTCAAGACACAAGAAACAAGACAAGCATACTACTCACTTGAGCGTTATTTCATACTATTGTTTGTGAGATCACCAAAGAATTATTGTATTACATTTCTACTTTCCATTTGAGCCAAGAGTATTAGGGTGAGGACTAGGAGTTGAGAGGAAGACTCCTCCCACACTTAATTGAGAGGTGATATTAAGTGGTGGGTTAGATCTTGAGAGTAGAGGAGGCTCTAAGATTGTCTACGGTTCATCCTAATAAGAGCTCGAGATTCAATCCTAGAGTTGGAGAACTCTAGGCGGTGACGTACTCCATTGGGAGGAACATCGCTAACAACCACCGTGTCATTTATCATTTATTTTCCGCACTTTATTTCCGCAATTTAATTTCATATTTAAATTTACGCATCTTATTTTAATTAAATTTTTTGTTTGTAATTACCCTATTCACCCCCCTCTAGGGTAATCTTATCTTTCATAATGGTGAAAGACGTATGGTTGAATGGGTAGGGATTTATTTACTATAAGATAGATTGTAAGTTCAAATCTCATATCTTTAACTTTTTTCAGAATTTGAAAATAAATAAAATCGATGTATGAAATTTGATCATGCCACATGTACGGTACACATCACGGGAATTACCGTAATTACCATAATTGCCAAAAGCTGGAAATCACTATAGATGCTTCCTAAAACCGTGGTAGGATGACAAAAGCAAAAGGTAGACTAGGTAGTGGCTCATTTTTCTTCAATTTTCGGCTTGCTGCTCAATTTACGACGATTTTGTGTGGCTATAATCAAAATTTTTATCTATTAAGCAAAAGAAGAGCAACATCCTCATCACCTCTATCTTCATCATCATTTAATGTCCAATATCCATCATCCATCCACATCAAATAAACTCTAGATGAAATGGTCTCACCTTAAAATTTGTGAATAAAGGTAGAAACAATCAAAGAAATATTTCTTTTAATGAATATTGGAGTGGTTTAATCCCACAAGGAACAAGCTAGTTGATTGAAATGAATGGTAGGCAAACATGTACCAATTAATTCCATTTTGGTTAAATGGAGGAAAAATGATCCAACTGCATAGTATAAAAAGGCACTATACATGATAATCAATCTCATAATATTTAGTTTGGTCTCAAACATCCAAAATGACTATTTTCACAAACAATACTCCCTGCTCAACATCCTTTCCATTGGTAACTTGGGTGTTTCTTCTCCTTCTACTAGTCCACTCGGGAGGTGCTTTGGACCCTTCTGATCTATCGGATGTCGATGATTGGTGTTTTTATGAACCGTTTGATGACAATAACAACCCATGTACACCTTGCCAAACACCAATTTCACCCAATACATTGCCAATCTACGACAGAGATGTACCGTTGATGCAATTTCCCCAAAACCTGGAGCACTTGGAATGTGACTTCTTCCTATGGGGTGCCCTTGGGTACGGCCTAGATGTTGTCGCCCCGCAGCTAACCCTAGGTGGCCCTCGTCCTATTGGTGTTCGAAAGGCCAATCTTGGAAACTTTGAGCAAAGTATCATCATGGAATTTGGGCTTCAAGAAGTTGGCCACTTGAGGTATCTTGTTTAAAGGAATAAATACTCAACTACACAATCCAACACATACCTACCTATTGTTACCTGTATTTTGATGCCCAACCAACCTTTTAAACTTTTGCTTAGATTTAATTTAGAGTACTTTATATTGTATATATAGCTTATTAGACTTTCGCAATATTAAAAATGTGTCTATTACCAACCATTTTTTTCCAACCAATTTAAAACGGTTGGAAAAACTAACAATTTTAGTAATCGGCCACTTTATATGTTTCTAATTTTCCAACTATTTTTCTACGATGGCTGAAAATTCCAACCACTTTCGCCAAAATGGTGGGAAATTTTTCCTGTCAATATTTTTCTTACTATTTGAAAATGGTTGGAAAAATCGTTGGTAGGAAAAATACACCAACCGTTTTTCCAACCGTTTTCAAACGGTAGGAAAAATATTAATAGGAAAAATTTCCCACCATTTTGACAAAAATGGTTGGAATTTGCAACTATTTTTTAAACCTAAAATTAGATATATAGTTTAAAAAATTCAAAAAAATTGAAATGGTACTAAAATGATTGGTTTTTCCAACCATTTTGAATTTGTTGGAAAAAATAGTTGGTAATACACATATTTTTAGCAATGAATTCCATATTTTAATTAATTAATGAATTAATTAATTTAGTGGATTTTTGATGAAGGTCTTTAAAGAGGACATTTGGAGGCATCCGACGACCATTGATGGATTTAAGTCCAGAAAACTTTGGTAGAATCGTGGATGAAGCATTTGAGCATCCACTTTACCCACCCTTCGATCCATACCGGGACAGTCTAAGTTTCATGATGGCTTCTTATACTGTTCCGTATGTGGGACTCACTGGCTATGTTGGTGCTAATCCTCAAGCCCAAGGCTATGTTACCAAGAAGGTAATTAATTAAAGCATAAAATAATTTATTGCGTAGCTAGCTAACTTCATTTTCTTAAATGGTTTGATGTAATTGTATAAATGCATGCAGCGGGTAGCACAACTACTAGGGGTGGAATCAGCCCAAGATGCAGTCATCAGAATGTACCTTTACGAAAGAGCCAATCAAACAGCCCATCCATATAAGTTCACAGTTGGTGAATTTACAAAAAGAATATCCAAGCTAAGAAACAAGTTGGGGAGGTGTGGGTTGAAAGATGAGGGCATAATAGTCCCACCGGAGCTCGGGGCGGAGGGCAAAATATGCAGCAATGTGTTGTCTGCAAATCGAGACTCGCTCTCGTATTCTCGAACAGGAGCTGAGGTTCTTAAGATTGTGTATGGGACTGGGAATGAGCATGTACCTGGTGGGTTTTTCCCTAAGGGCGCAAACGGTGAACTTGCTAGGTCATATCTTCATCAAACACCGAACTAGGGCACTATCAAGTATCAAATTATGTATAAAATGTGCATTTTCTACTTTGATTGATAAAATTAAGCTATTATTATATTTTTTGACTTAGCTAATAAGTATTATATTATTATAATTGATAAATAAATATAATTATTAAAGAAACTATAAATAAAAGTTACAAAAATGTGAAATATGACCAATTCAAGATGGTTAAGAACCATCTTGAGTCAAGATGGTTATCATGGTCCTTGATTTTATTTTACTGTGCATCTTGGATTATGTAGTTTTTAAATTACAAAATTAATCATCGAAAAAATGGGTGAACCTTAATATAGTGTTCCTTTGCAAATATCAACCACATTAACATGAGTACCATTTTATAAAGGTTCTTTTCTTTTTATATATTCCTTTGTTGCATGTTAACACTGTAACATTAATTTTAGACTACAATCAAACATTAAAAAAAATTATTATTAATTTCTCAACACACATATTATTCTATTATATATATATATAAGTACTATTATTATATTTATAATGAAAAAATACAAGCAAATTTACAAATTTTCAAGCAAATTTTTCAATTCTTGTTCAAATTTTTATGATTTCCCCTCTTTCATTCCTTAAACAAATAACTATGATAGTTCAAGCTCTGAAAACAAAATCTATAAAATTACTTTTAATAACTATACTTCACAACCTATCTATAGACGAGCGTAAAAAAAGATAGAAAAATTGGAAACTTCAAAAACGGTAGTACGAAAATATGAAGTTGAACATAGTACTATAACATATGTACAATAGAATAAAAATATACATATTTGATATAATTGTAAAATTCATATTATTATTGTATAATCCTCGAATGTACGTATTATTTGAATTCGAAAATTCTTATTTAAAAAGATCCTAGCTCTATTTCTTTTTATCTATGTTTTGGAGGTAGTGGAAAAATCAATATCATAAAATCAGATCATAGGTAGTTAGTGAAAAACTTAATTAGTTATATTTAACTTAAATCAAAATTTAAGATCGATTCAATGATTGTTAATAATATATTAAGAAAAGTAGTAATTAATTGATTGTTGAAATTGTAAAATAAGGCATATTATAAGATGTTACTCATATTAATGTGGTTGATATTATAGTACAAAAATATGAAGTTTGACTTAGTACTATAATACATGTACAATAGAATAAAAATACATATCACTAAAATATAACTCTAAAGTTCATATTATTATTGTATAATCCTCCAATGTACCTATTATTTGAATTCAAAAGTCCTTATATAAAGAGATGGTAACATTATTTTTTTTATTCTATCTTTTGGAGGTAGTAGGAAAACCGATATCATAAAATTAAATCCATAGGTAGTTAGTCAAAAAACTTAATTAATATTATTTAATTAAAATCAAAATTTAAATTCGATTCAATAAATCTTAATGGTAAAATAAGAAAAATATTAATTAATTCATTGTTGAAATTGTAAAATAAAACACATTATAAATAAAAAAGTTAGTTAAAAAAATCAAATAGAAAAAGACAAAGGTAGTGACTACCACCATACAACACACTCATAAACATATTTAAATAAGTGAAAACTTAGTTGTAACGAATACTTTACGGAACTTACTGCAGCTGGTCTCACTAACTCTTATAAGTGCCACAAATGACAAAATTCCTAATTAATTTTCACATTTTTTGAGATTCATTTTTAATTAAGAATTTTTCACATATTATTTTTATAAAAATTTATATTATTATATTTTTTTGATAATACTTTTATTATGGATTTAATGACATTAATTCTCTATATATGATCACTACAACAAATTAGGCTTTTAGTAGCATTTATTTAGTGGGATTTATTATAAATGTTGTTAAAAGGTGTAAAATAAGTTATATGTACATTCCCCTTTAGCAGCATTTATCAAAAAATGTGATCATAGGTCATGTGAAAGAAATTGAAAAGTTGGAAGGCAAATAAAATCACACGGGCCTGCTCTCACTCATTTCTCTCTCCCCATTTCTCTTTTCTACATTTCTAAAGAAACCCTAAGGACCGCATCCCTACTACTGGTCCTACAATTAGAACCGAGAGATGATGATGTTGCTGAGGGATTTGGCGAGGGCTGAGGCCGATGATTTCGAGAAGGAGGAGTAGTTTCACTTCAATCAAAGCAATGTTAGGTCTAGGATTCGATTCTGATGACTTTGACATTCACTTGGATGAACACTACATGGTTTTCAAGGTATGTATGGTTGATTTTGTTTTTTCTTATTTCTTTTATTGTTCTTGAATAGTATTTTTGTTCTCATATAGTGTATCTACTGTATTTTCGTGCAATTGTCATTTTTTACTCTCTCTCTCTCGTAGGGATTGAAACTTGCAATTGTCATTTTTCACTCTCCAACTTGTGTCACATCAACTATGGCGGTCATGTGGTGCCTCATTGTTATTGCTTTGATGATTTTACATTGTTTCTCTTCAATTGAGGTTGTCTTGATTCGAAATTTTCTATTTCGTTGTAATCATTACTCATTTTGATTGACGGTTAGGTTCTGAAAGGATGGAAAAAGTTGGTTCAATTTTGAGGTTTCGGGACGCTCAAGGAGAATTTCCAATGATTTGGTTCAATTTTTCTGCTTAGTCCATGTAAGGAGAAAATCCTGCTTATTGGTTGAAGAATGTGTAAAAGTGACTTTATTTTGTTTAATTAAGGAACATCCCCACATTAACTGAATATATTGCTAGGTTTTCTTGTTGTAGCTGTAGAGAAGGACCTAGGTAAATGAAAGTTTCTAGGCGACTTCACTGTATTTGGTCCAGGACAAGATAAAACTGGAATCAAGGGAGACAATCAATTCGATCATTTTCTTTTCTTGTGAACACTGCTGGTGCAATCTTTGAATAACTCTTTACTCATATAGTTGAGCTAAACAATCTTTCTTTTTGACAATGAAGTAACTGGTCGTGGTGTTGGATGGTATAGGAAATAATAAGATGAAAAGGTTTATTTAATTTGAGAGACTATTTTACAATCTAACTGCAAATAAAAGTGGTAGACAAACATACTTCCTGACTGCCATTGATCATCTGAGTTCTTTACTCAATCCCAAAATTCCAAAATTTTTTTTACTTTGCTTTCCTAAATCTGTTAGTTTATCAATGAAAATCGATTCTAGTGTCCAATTTGTTTTGAGCTGTAACGAGTTTGGTTTGACTTGTATTTGAAATTAGGGCAGTATTTTTTATCTTTGAATATTATAATATTATTTGAGCCTATTGAATTGGGTATTGGATCAACAGGGTTAGAGAAGAAACATTTTTATTTTTCAATTGGATAATCATGACTTCTTTGGACAAAACAGTCCTGTCAGCAAATTTTTGAAACTTTTATTGCATGTGTTGTCTGAACATCACAAATAGTTTGTGCATCATCCCATGTCTTTGTAACATTGGAAAACGTCTTTTAAGATGAATCATTTCGTACAGTTAATTTGTAATAGGGCTTACTTGTTGAGAAGTTTGGGAGCAAGTGGTCCACTAGAAAATATACTTCTCTTATTACTCAACAATATGGCAAGACTACTACACAACACATAAACACACACTCACTTGATTTGGTGGGAGATCTCTATAACTCTCCTATACACCTCTCTAGCTCTCTTGGGTGTGTATGCCTCACCTCTTTCTTGTATGCTTACATAAGTAGTCCTATCTCCTATTTATAGTTTCTTCACCTCCTCAATTGATGGTGATTATTACACCACTTGTCATAATCCTAATAGGGTTCTAGATCCTTCTGTTAATATCTTAGATAATTATTTAAGTACCTAGAATAATCTAGGTGAATATTCTAGATATTATGCTACCTAGAAAATCTAGATAAGTATCTAGGTTTTTCTCTTAATAATATATATTTATCTTTCTCTAGATTTTTTCCTAAATATTTATCTTATAAAGTGGGTGATGATATTTTATATCTAACACTCCCCCTTAGCACCCATTTTCCTTCAATGTCATCTTCGTGAGATTTGCTTGAACTTGTTTGAGCTTCACGCAGCTTAGAGTCTTCCTGTTGATATCTTCCTCTTGGTCTTCTGTCCACACGTTGGTATCTCCTCTTAGTGTTTTCCTTTGTGTGAACTGATTCTTCAATCATTGGTATTCTTGGATATTTGGGATTCCATTCGTGTGCCAACTCCGTCCTTGTTTGTTGCTCTTGAATTTCTTCTTTATCGTCTTCTCCTTCCATGCTTTCAACTTGATGTGCTTTCTCTCGACTATAGTCTTGCTCCCCATCTGATGTTGGTTGTTCAAGTCCTTGCTCTATGTCTTCCTTGATCTCTTCGGATGCTTGAATGGTCTCTTTAGCCTCGAATGCTTGGATCGACTCTTCCATCGCTAATGATGCTTGAAAGTCCCATTCTTCTTCATTATCATAATCTTTGAAGGTTGCTATGTTACCTTCCAGTGGAGGTGATCTACAATCTCGAGCAAAGTGACCTTTCCTGCCACATTTGTAGCATCGATCGTCTCGTCCATATTTTATTTCTTCTTGTTCTTCATCATCGTCATCATCATCTCCACATGGTTGAAGTGCTCCCCCTTGATATGGACGACCTCTACGTTGTCTTTGTTTCCACCTTGGTGATCCTCCTTCTAATGGTTCTCCATTACCATTATATCTCCATGTGACTCTACCTTGGCTCTTAGGTGCTCTCCTTCTAGTAAAGAGAGCTTGGTCGTTCGCCTCTACTGAGACCTTAGACATCTGTTTGTCAAGGTCTTCTTGATTCACCAAGAGACTTTCTAATTCTTTAAGGACGGTTGTGTAGCCCAACCCCTAGTTGCCTCTACAAGACCGTTATATTTGGGGCTTAAGCCATGAATGATTATCCTCCTCATCCTTGATTCACTTATTGCACTTTCTTGGTCCACTTTTGCAATTTCAACACATAAAGATTTAACTTTAATAAAGTATTGACTCACCGTCATGTCTCCTTGCTTGATAGACATAAGCTCATTTTCCAATTGCTGCGACTTGGCTTCATTCTTCTTGGTGAATAGCGTAGCCAAGGTATTCCACGCTTCCTCGAGTGTCTCACAATCTTTAATCCGGTATAGATACTCATCTTCCATTGTAACGGAAAGGACAAACATTGTCTTTCCTGCCTTGATCTCCCATTTCTTCTTCTCATTTGGATCCGTTGGTGATGTCTTCTCTACGCCACCAACAATCTCCCATAAACCTTGCCCCTTCAAGTAGTACTTCACGCGTGTACACCAAGTACTGTAGTTGCTCCCATTGAGCTTCTCAAGCGAGCTAGCCGATCCCGAAAAGTCTGCCATAACTTGTAAGTGCCCTGCACTTCACCAACACTCTTGTGGTCCCAGACGGCATCTCCAATAACTATCATAGTCCCAGACTGTGCCGGCAGGATCTCCCCTGTGCTTTGGTCCCCGACCGTGTGCACACAAAAAATGCTAGCTCAACACACCCTTCGAACCTTGCTCTGATACCACTTGTTGAGAAGTTTGGGAGCAAGTGGTACACTAGAAAATATACTTCTCTTATTACTCAACAATATGGCAAGACTACTACACAACAAATAAACACACACTCACTTGATTTGGTGGTAGATCTCTATAACTCTCCTATACACCTCTCTAGCTCTCTTGGGTGTGTATGCCTCACCTCTTTCTTGTATGCTTACATAAGTAGTCCTATCTCCTATTTATAGTTTCTTCACCTCCTCAATTTATGGTGATTATTACACCACTTGTCATAATCCTAATATGGTTCTAGATCCTTCTGTTAATATCTTATATAATTACTTAAGTACCTAGAATAATCTAGGTGAATATTCTAGATATTATGCTACCTAGAAAATCTAGATAAGTATCTAGATTTTTCTCTTAATAATATATATTTATCTTTCTCTAGATTTTTTCCTAAATATTTATCTTATAAAGTGGGTGATGATATTTTATATCTAACATTACTATCATCTTTCCCTCTTTCCCGTTCAAGATTCAAGAAAGGTTGAATCTTGAACGGGAAAGAGGGAAAGATGATTGAATCTTGGATGGTGATTATGGAGGGGGGGGGGAGGGGGTTGACGTGAGGGTGGAAAAGAGGGGGAGAGTTTGGCGTTTGGTTTGGTGGAAGGGAGAGAGTAAAGGTTGTTGGATGAGAGAGAGAATTTGTTGGAAGGTTGTTATGGAGAGAGAAAAGAGAAGAGATGATATTTTGTGAGAGGAGGGAGAGAGGGACGTTTTGAGAGGGGTAAGGAGGAGGGTGACGTTTGGGATGGGGAGATAAGGATAGATGTGTCTTAACTATATTGATAGAAAGACACAATGTAATTATCTTAACTGTATTGACAGAAAGATAAGAACGGATAGAACTAGGTTTCCAACTTGAATCCACAAGAAGGACAACCTATGGCTAACTTGATCTAGACCACAACCTAGGATCAAGCTCTTCCTAACCACTTGGGTGTCATGCCAATATACAATAGAAGAAAGGGGGGTGAGAGTTTATCCAAGCACTCGAGAGAAAGCTAAAAGCTTAACTATTTTCATAATTCAAAAAGGGTGTATTTACCTTGAGAGGCTACAATCATATTTATACTAGAAGAGTCCTTAAGGGACTAGAACTCCTACTTGGCTTGCAAGCCAAGTTGAATTCCTCTAACTAGACGCCATCCTACTATTACTCTCCCTTGGATTAGAATCCTTATCCTAAGAGGAGTTAGTTATAACTAACCTTATCTTAGTTGGTTTTGGCTTTCCTAATCCAATTTGGATTAGTTACAAAATAGCCAACTCTATCTAGAAATCATAAAGTGACGCCTATTACTGATATCACACGAAATTAGTAAACCTAGGATGATCAAGTTTATAATTCACTTGTCATCTTACATTATTCTTAAATAAAAACACACCAAAATTATTAAAAGCTATAATTAAATAAATTACATCCAAAAATCAAGATTAATAAATTGAACTTGGAATTTTTGAATTTGGACGTTGGTTTCTTGGGCTTGGCGAGATGATTGGCCCAACTTTAGGACGTTTGGACATCCTCTTGGAATCAGCTGCACACTATATGAGTAGGCCTTTGGAATTCCACGTTGTACCCTTCTTCTATGGCCCGTTCCACTTCTTTGTAAATGATTTGAATTTCTTGATTGGAAGTGGACTGATTTCCATCATTTAACACCGTGTTCCTGATAATAATTACCTAATTTATTTACTATTATTCCGTATAGCCCGAACCGGATCTAACCATGGCGGCTTATATAGATTTGCATCAGCAACAGCACAACAAGTCATGGTGGTTCATCATATATCCTCCAGGTCCCGATGGGAGGGTCACGACTGATGTGTTGCGTAGTCCATTTCGGCTTATCGTCCCATGTTCTGAAGATTATAATTTTTCTATTTTCTATTTTTTTATTTTCAATCCGAATTTTATTTTAAAATTTAAAAAACCAGAAAGTATCACTTATCCTTTACTGCTTTGGACTCTGAATTAAATTATTTTGATACAAATAACAGTAATTATTTTGGTGTTGCCTATAATAATAGTAGTAGTAGTAGTAGTAATAATAATAATAATAATAATAATAATAATAATAATAATAATAATCATCATCATCTATATATTGTAATAAAAATCAATGTGGGGCCCATGAAATAGAGCTACAGAAGTGATTGTAGGAAATTGGTGAATCACAACGCAGAAAATTATTTTTTTTTCTATTTTCATTTATATTATTTTCAATCCAGATTTTATTTTAAAATTAAAAACTTAAAAAGTATCACTAATCCTTGACTACTTTGGACTCTGAATTAAATTATTTTGGTACAAATAACAATAATTATTTTGTTATTGCCTATAATAATAATAATAATAATAATAATAATAATAATAATCTATATACTTATAATGACAATCTATGTGGGGCCCAGCAAATACTGCAACGAGAGCGTTTCAAGGAGTTTCACCCAATCACAATTAAGAAAAAACGACCCCATTTTTAATATTTTTTATTTTTTCATTAGGATTTTATTATAAACCTAAGCTGCTTTGGACTCTGACACCAATTACAACTGTTCCATAACTGTTTTGGATTTAATTTTATTTTAGAATTAAAAAAATATTACGAATCCCATACAACTTTAGACTTTGATCACGTTTACAACTGTTCCATAGATCAACTAATCACTAAAAAATCCAACACAATTGCGGCTAGGTCAGTCATATTCATTACTTTTTTCAAAACATATAAATACAATACTTTCACAAGCAAGAGAGAATCACAATTGATTATTGACATTCACATTTCATACTTTCTTTAAGGTAAGTTTCAAGTCATTAGTATATAAATATTCAAACCTATTGGGTTCTACATTGATTGCATTCATTGTAATTGATTTGCATCACGTTATAACACGAATTACATTTCTTATAAAACTTTAACACCGTGTTCCTGATAATAATTACCTAATTTATTTACTATTATTCCGTACAGCCCGAACCGGATCTAACCATGGCGGCTTATATAGATTTGATCAGCAACAACACAACAAGTCATGGTGGTTCATCATACATCCTCCAGGTCCCGATGGGAGGGTCACGACAGATGTGTTGCGTAGTCCATTTCGGCTTATCGTCCCATGTTCTGAAGATTATAATTTTTTCTATTTTCAATTTTTTTATTTTCAATCTGAATTTTATTTTAAAGTTAAAAAAATCAGAAAGTATCACTAGCCCTTTACTGCTTTGGACTCTGAATTAAATTATTTTGATACAAATAACAGTAATTATTTTGGTGTTGCCTATAATAGTCGTAATAATAATAATAATAATAATAATAATAATAATAATAATAAAAATAATAATAATAATAACCTATATATTATAATAGAAATCATTGTGGGTCCCGAGTGATTGTAGGGAAATTGGTGAATCACAAGGCAGAAAATTATTTTTTTTTTCTATTTTCATTTATTTTATTTTCAATCCAAATTTTATTTTAAAATTAAAAACTTAGAATGTATCACTAATCCTTGACTACTTTGGACTCTGAATTAAATTATTTTGGTGCAAATAACAATAATTATTTTGATGTTGCCTATAATAATAATAATAATAATAATAATAATAATAATAATAATAATAATAATAATCTTATATTATAATAGAAATCATTGTGGGTCTCACGAAATTGAGCTACAGGAGTGATTGTACGCGAAATGGTCAATCACAACGCAGAAAATTATTTTTTTCTATTTTCATTTTTTTATTTTCAATCCGGATTTTATCTTAAAATTAAAAAACCTAGAAGTATTACTAATCTGTGACTGCTTTGGACTCTGAATTAAATTATTTTGGTGCAAATAACAATAACTATTTTGGTGTTGCTTATAATCTATATATTATAATAAAAATCATTGTGGGTCCCACGAAATAGAGCTACAGGAGTGATAGCAGAGGAATTGACCAATCACAACGAAGAAAATTATTATTTTTTCTATTTTCATTTATTTTTACATTCAATCCGGATTTTATTTTAAAATTAACAAACCTATAAAGTTTCACTAATCCTTAACTGCTTTGGACTCTAAATTAAATTATTTTGGTGCAAATAACAAAAATTATTTTGGTGTGGCCTATAATAATAATAATAAAAATAATAATAATCTATATATTATAATAGAAATCATTGGGGGTCCCACGAAATGGAGCTACAGGGGTTGTTGAAGAGGAATTGGCCAATCACAACACAGAAAATTATTGTTTTTTCTATTTTCATTTTTTTTATTTTCAATCCGGATTTTACTTTAAAATTAAAAACCTAGAAAGTATCACTAATCCTTGACTGCTTCGTACTCTGAATTAAATTATTTTGATGCAAGTAACAATAATTAGTTTAGTGTTGCCTATAATAATAATAATAATAATAATAATAATAATCTATATATTATAATAGAAATCATTGTGGGTCCCACGAAATAGAGCTACGGGAGTGATAGTAGGGGAATTGGCCAATCACAATGCAGAAAATTATTATTTTTTCTATTTTCATTTTTTTATTTTCAATCCGGATTTTATTTTAAAATTAAAAAACTTAGAAAGTTTCACTAATCCTTGACTCTTTTGGACCCTGAATTAAATTATTTTGGTGCAAATAATAATTATTATTTTGGTGTTGCCTATAATTTATATATTATAATAGAAATCATTGTAGGTCCCACGAAATAGAGTCACGGGAGTGTCTGTATGGGAACTGGTCAATCACAATGTAGAAAATTAATTTATTTTTTCCATATTCAATTTTTTTTATTTTCAATCCGGATTTTATTTTAAAATTAAAAAAACCATAAATTATCAGTAATCCTTGACTGCTTTGGACTATGAATTAAATTATTTTAGTGCATATAACAGTAATTATTTTGGTGTTTCCTATAATAATATTAATCTATATATTATAATAGAAATTATTGTGGGTCCCACGAAATAGAGACAGGGGAGTGACTGTAGGGGAATTGGCTAATCACAACGTAGAAACTATTTTAGTGCATATAACTATAATTATTTTTCTATTTTCTATTTTTTTATTTTAAATCCGGATTTTATTTTAAAATAAAAATCAGAAAGTATCACTAATCTTTGACTGCTTTGGAGTCTGAATTAAATAATTTTGGTGCATATAACAGTAATTATTTTGGTGTTGCCTATAATAATAATAATAATAATAATAATAATAATAATAATAATAAATCTATATATTATAATAGAAACCATTGTGGATCCCACGAAATAGAGTTACGGGAGTGACTGTAGGGGAATTGGTCAATCACAATGTAGAATATCATTTTTTTTCATTTATATCTATATCTATATAATATATTTGCAATAGTTTTGAATTTTGAAATATTCACATGAGTGAATATAGGATTACAGCCAAACTAATATGTACAATGCATTTATATTTTATACTCGATTTTTTGTATCTAAATTGATAAGTAAAGATAGAATTGTTGGCTCCGTGTATTTTTTATTTTATTTTATTGATTCCTTATATGATGGATTTATTATGGTATCTTTTCATTTGATATTATGATTAATGCTTTTTTTTTTTTGTAATTTGTATCTACATTTAGCATTTATTTTTCTAAATTAAAATAACTATTTAATTAGGTTCCGTGCATCGCATAGGTTGAAATAATTAGAGACGTAGTACATTGGAACGGAGATTGTATACTTTGATATCGAGTTACGTCTAGTAATAACTGAAGATGAAATCAAAACGAAAGATATGGAAAAGGACAGAGGTTAATTAGGGTTTTGCGCAATGGGATAAGTAAATAATTAATGCGATGATGAAACAACAAAATTAGGTTAAAATTGTATGGCGTGTGAAACTAATCGTATTTATCCAAGACTGGATACCTAAAATCATTGCATGATATCAGTTGGTGTTACTTAAAACAATCCCCATCAATCAATACTCAATCTGGTTGCCACGTCTCGAACGTCCAGACATTTACATTTAACCCTAGCTTATAGGCACTAGTTACCGAAAGAACTCCAATCAATTTCCTTTTCATTAACCCGTTTAGCTATAGCTAGGTTATTTCATTAATTGATTTTTTGTATTCTTACGGGGGAAGTTAGCACATCTTTTTACATTTTTGCATGAATGGGATTGTAATCTGTATCCCCAATAGAAGTCTTAAACAAGTAAAATGGGACTAAAACTTCAACTAAATAATTTTGGTCCAAATTCTAACATGAGAAAATCTCATATAAATTTATGATTATGTTTTTAATATTTTATTATGGGTAATAAGTGACATTATACTAATTCCAATACTGAGTTTAAATTGAATTTGTGGATTACATAGCATAGGATGAGAATGAAATGAGGATGTTTCAGTCATTCCACGGGTGAGAATGACACTTGACTCGCGAGATTGACGATGAGAGTTTCACAAGAAAGGTTTGATCGTGAGTTTATCACACTACTATTTTAATTATATTTTTTGTCTCTTTTTAACCCCTCATTTTTTATCCATATAACCCAGTTAACTATATTATTAAGTATGATTCACTCACTTTATTTTTAATTAATATGAGCCAAATACATGCTCACTATTGGAAAGCTAACTAAATAAAGAGACCATTTTTGACTCTCTTAAAAGGGATCCGCAATTCTACCTCATCTAATAAACCAAACTCAAACTCATTAATGCAGATGCTGTTGGTATAACTTTCTAATAGGACTATAATTAACAATTTATGAAATGATGATTTTTATGAGAATGACCCCAAATAAATTGCTAATCACACCCATAATTATAAACAGTCAGGCACCACAAAATAATAAATACATGGCGGGGAAGGTCTCCAACTGGTTCAAATTAAACAAAAAGGTAAGCAATCAACTTACAATTAACTTGGTTAGTTAATGGCGTAAAAGTGACCCCAATTGTCAAGTATAAAAATGCATTTGCGAATCTCATACACCTCACTTTAAGTTGTAAAATGGGTATTTTATCAGCCAAAACAACGTCCATAACAACCTTTACAATTCTAGCTCTGGTGTTTCTACACCCAATTGCGGTGGGGTCAGTCCAACCGGAAAGTGACCATTTGGAGCCTCATGACTCATCGGATGATGATTTGGGTCTTTACGACCCGTTTTACGATACGAACCCGTTGTGTCCAGGTTGCCAATCACCATTGCCGCTCTATACATTGCCAGTTTACGAGACAGATGTTTTGTCACTTCAGTTTGCCCAAAACATAGAGCACTTAGAATGTGACTTCTTCCTGTGGGGTGCCCTAGGGTTTGGCCTTGATGTCGTCGCCCCGGAGCTAACCCTATGTGGCCCTCCTCCAATCGGTGTTCGAAAGGCCAATCTTAACAATCTTGTAAGGAATATCATCACAGAATTTGGGTTTGAGGAAGTAGGCCACTTAAGGTACCTTCCAACTTCCTCCTAATTAACCCTTATACTATATATAACAGTTCTTTGATACCAAGGATCACTAGTTCTTACTTCTTTGTTCATAGAAATAACATCTTCAATATGGATTTATAGTTGGCTAAATTAGGGCTTTTCTGCTTGTACATACTCCATATCTTAGCATTTGGAAATTTGAGGCTTTTTAAGATAAAGGGAATGACAACTATTTCTTTTAAAAACTTCCAACAATGATCATATTGATTGACAAAAACGTGTGTTTTCTATGAATAAAATATATAGTGATATTTATTTTCAATTTGACCTACGTACTTAAAATAAGTAATACAAGTGGCATGGTAGGTAAATTAAAACTTTCAATATACAGGAGCAAAAAAAATGTCACAAATTTATACTACCTCCGTCCCTGATTATTTGTCCCTATAACAACTTTCACAAAACCAAGGAATATAGGAAATTGAGCAAAATATTTATACATTGTCAAAAATGTCCTTGAAAATACCCTAGGAAAGTTGTAAAAAGTGCATTTATTAGGGTTAGAATGGGTATTATAGTTATTGAAAATGTGAAAATTAGTTAATTAGACAGATAAAAAGGGATGTAGAAATTAGGTAATTGGACAATTAAAAAGGGACGGAGGTAGTAGATAAATTAAAGGCAGCTAAATTAGGGTTATTTGCATTTTGGACCCTGAAGTATAGAGGTATTTATTTTCTGGACCCTTGATTTTCATTGTTTATTTTTAGGACCCTAAAGTTTATGGGTTGAATAAAATAAAGACCTCAAATTTTGTAGGTTGAAAAAAGGGCTTGTGTATTGTTTTTATTTTCCGTCCCATATTTCAATTTATCTCTCGATTAGCGCCAAATTTCAGAACTAAGGTTAAAACTAATATTAAAGTTTTAATACACCTCTCTTATTCATTCCGGAACTACATAGACCCTGGGTACTTTAATGTCTAATTAGTTCCGACATGAATAAGAGATGTGTATTATAGCTTCAACATCAGTTTTAACCTTACTCGTAAAGTTTGACACTAATCGAGAGATAAATTCAAATATGGGAAGAAAAAGAAAAATAATACACAGACTTTTTTTTAACCTACAAACTTTAAGGTCCTTTTTTATTCAACCCATAAACTTTAAGGTCCTAAAATTAAACAATGAAAACCAAGGGTCCAGAATATAAACACCCCTATACATTGAGGTCCAAAATGTAAATAACCCAACTAAATTATCCAGATTTTGGTTAATTTTGCATGGAATTTTCTCTTAAGGTCATTGAAGAGAACAGTTGGAGGCATTCCTAGGCCATTGATGGATTTAAGCCCAGAAAACTTCGCAAGAGTAGTGGATCAAGCATTTGAGGAACCACTTAATCCCCCTTTTGATCCATACCGAGACAGTCTAAGTTTCATGATGGCTTCTTACATGATTCCGTACTTGGGAATCAATGGCTATGTTGGTGCCAATCCTCAAACCCAAGGTTTCGTTAGCAAGAGGGTAAGCTTCAATTCTTGCATGAAATAGATAATAATTCATATTATTGATTTCGGTCCAATCCAACAACTAAATATGTATAAATGCAGCTGCTAGCAGGACTACTAGGGGTGGAAGCAGGCCAAGACGCGATCATCAGAATGTACCTTTATGAGAGAGCCAACAGAACAGTGTATCCATACAACATAACAGTGGCTGAATTCACAAATAGAATCTCCATCCTAAGAAACAGGTTGGGGAGGTGTGGCATCAAAGACGAGGGCGTAATTGTCCCACCGGAGCTCGGGGCTGAGGGAAGAGTATGCACCAACGTATTGTCTGCAAATAGGGACTCACTGTCATACGCTCGGACCCCAGCTGAGATTCTTAGGGTTGTGTACGACACAGGAGATGAGCATGTGCCTGGTGGGTTTTACCCTCAAGGTGCAAATGGCCAAATTGCTAGGTCTTACCTTCAACAAAGATGGGATTAGGAGTTCAGTTTTATTACATGCTGTTTATAACTATTCAAATTTGGATTAATATGCATAGTGGAATTCCTAGGTAATCAATGTCTGAAACGAATGAATGGCGATATATATAAACGAAAATAATTAATTACCATGCCTGATGCCTAGTTAATTTGTTAAGTTTTTCATTGATTGTATTAAAATTTGGTTTTTTTAATTTGTTGTATGAATCTTGACACAATATTTATTTTTTAATTGATTGTATGAATCTTGACACAATAGTTTTGTTAAGTTTTTTTTTCTATTGCTAAATTAATGTTGATTATGATATTTTTCATAAATTTTTTCTATTATGCAAGGTTGGCAAGGCACAGAGAAATGTTGCGCAGTGTTCGGGCGGCCAATCTAAATATTGGCAGCTTTCTCTGCAATAATTCTATTTTCCTAATTCAAGTGTATATTATTTCGAATGATAATCTTGCTAAAATTAAAGAAAAAATAATATAATATGACTCACAAAATATTGCACTAATATATTTTGGAGTTATTTTTATTTTGATTTCGGAAATATTCTCCACCACATCACTATCGACAGAGGCATTCCCTCTTTGTTTTATTCTTAAGGTTGGCCATCTAAAGTCACCCTGTTGAAATTCACCTAATGTCTATTTTACTATTTTCAGTACATCTTCTGATTAAGATGTAGACAATACTAGAGTCACACTTATGAATCATATACTTTTATTCTTTGATTACTTGCACAAATTGTAGTAATTTGTGAATTCCATGCTCACATAAATACAAGTCAATGTTGACAACTTTTTATGTGTATTTCTTATTTTTGTTCTTAACTCAAGACCAATTTAGTATAGACGTCCGTCTACAGAGGTGTGAATTTTATTTTCTTTAATCTAAAATTCGTAATCTTACTCCCGATCCCTCAATCTCTGGTTTATAGCATATTTTGAAGTTAATTCATAGTTTGTTAATTTTCTATTTTATGATGAGATATGATAGTTTTTAGTATTAGATGGATGATAATTGGTATGTCTAGGTTGGCGGTCGCTTCCGAAGATGTTGTTTTTAAAATTTCTATATAGTATGATAGATAAGCTTATCAGTTGAAATTTAGCAAAATATGTTGAGATATGACAATTTTTAGTATTAGATGGATGGTAATTTGTACGTCTAGGTTGGTGGTAGCTTTTGAAGATATTATTTTTGAAATTTTTATGTATTATCATAGATAAACTTATGAGCTGAATTTTCATGATTGTGACAACATATTTCATAGGGAAATTGGATGCTAATAATATGAACTTTTGGCCATATAAGACTTAATAATACGAATTTTTGATTTGGTGATTAATAATACGAACTTTGACCCCCTGTTTCCCCCAACAGTACGACACCGAGTTAAGTTGAACTTAACTCGGTGGCGGGGGCACACGCCTGGTTGTTTTGACTTTGCCACGTCATCCATGTTGACTTAAAAAATAATACGAACTTTTATCTATGTTGCTTTGAATAATACAAACTTTTTTCTTTCTCTAAAAATCCCAGATCCCATTTTTACTTCTTCATCTTCTTCAATCCTCTCCCTCTCCATTCCTAGAAAACCCCAGAAAACCAGAACCCTAATTTCTTCATCCCATCCCTCCTTGAACCTAATTTCCAACTCCAATTCCAATCACACCCAGATTTCGATTTCCAAATGTCATTTTCAAACCTCCCATTTGCATTTCATTCCCAACAACCCCAATGTCATTCCCCCACTCACCAGATCTTATTCCCAACTCCCTAATTTCTTCATCGCATCTTATTCTGCACAAACCCTTTCGCTGCCAAATCTCGAACATCCAAGAAGCACACCAATGGCGAAACATCCCAAACTCCTATGAAACCCCGAGAAAAACCCAGACGAACAAGGAAACGTCGTAGAAGAAGCAGAAGACAGAAAAGCATGAAACCTAGAAGCAGAAAATGAAGCTGGAAAACGGGGATGTCTATAAACAGGGGTCGAAGAAGAGTGTGACGCCCTCTAAGAGAAAGAACAAGTGTCAGAAAGATGGAAAAGAGGGACAAGACAATTATGGTTCTACATTTCCCACCACTTGAATGGTTCGGATTATTAAAAGTGAGGGCTCTGATTATCGTCTTAGTTCATAGGTTGTTTCCTCATCAACAAAGCCATTGTAATTTCTCTTTTTCTCTCCCTTTTTTCCTTCATAAAATACTGCAATTCTTAATTCCTTGTCCTCCATTGATTTCTTCTTCACTACTTCACCCAAATTTATGAGTTGGGAATGAGATCTGGTGAGTGGGGGAATGGCATTGGGGTTGTTGGGAATGAGTTGCGAATGGGAGGTTTGAAAATGACATTTGGAAATCGAAATATGGGTGTGATTGGAATCGGAGTTGGAAATTAGGCTCAACGAGAGATGGGATGAAGAAATTAGGGTTCTGGTTTTCTGGGGTTTTCTAGGAATGGGGAGGAGGAGGATTGAAGAAGATGAAGAAGAAAAAATGGGATCTGGGATTTTTAGAGAGAGAAAAACGTTTGTGTTGGGATAATGGCCCAAATTCTCTTGATTCATTATTTGGCAAGTTTCCTAAACACTCCAAGTTATTGGTTGCTATTAGGAAATTATTTTATTTCCTAATTATATTTAGGTTAGTTTCCTAATTGTATTCAAAAACCTAATTGTATTTGGAGTAGGAGTGTAGCCAGATTTATAGGAAGTTTACCCCTATAAATAGATGTCTTTATTCACCTTGTAATTTGCGTCAAGCAACCAATGTAGTTTATGTGAGAGCCTTCAAAACTCCCCATGAGGGAGGTACGGTGTTATTTCCACATCTTCACCCTACTCATCCCTAGGTTATGAGAGTCTGCGAGAGTTCACACATATATTTTACCTCTTGTAATATCTCCTTTTTTTACTAGTGGATATTGGTTGTCGCCCGTGGGTTTTTCTCCGAGTTCTTCGGTTTCCCATGTAAAATTACTGTCTCACCCTATTTATCCTTGCTTCTCTCTATTATTATCCTCGATCATCCTGTATTTCCATTCCGCAACATATATTGCTCTATTTTACACCCTAACAAGTGACTAACAACTGGCAACAAATTAAATCTAAATCATGATCCTAACAGTTCGTATTATTTAGAGCAACATAGGTAAAAGTTCGTATTATTTTTTAAGTCAACATAGATGACGTGGCAAAGTCAAAACAACCAGGTGTGTACCTCCGTCCGCCACGTCAGACCGCCACCGAGTTAAGTTCATATTATTAATCAACATAGGTGGTGTACTGTTGGGGGCAACAGAGGGTCAAAGTTCATATTATTAATCACCAAATTAAAATTTCGTATTATTAAGTCTTATATGGCCAAAAGTTCGTATTATTAGAATCCAATTTCCCTATTTCTTATGTCAGTTTTGGTCTCGAAGATAGTTTTAAAAGACCATGCTTTAGAAAATTTAGTCAGATCTAAGCTTTTGGTGTTAACATATTAAGGGTTAGATTCTAGAGCCTCACATAGGCGTAATATCGAGGCAACTATGACCTTAGCCTTCCCAAATAAGTTTTCATGATAACATAAAATGTGTGCATGTTCAACATTTCGTTATCCCTTGTGTACAGATTTCTCTTTATTCCCCATCTTCTCCTCTCCCTTTGGCTTAAATAACCATCTTGGAATGTTGCAACATGTACTGTACCTTGTACTAAATGGGAAATGGTTGTAGGCTGTCATCTTACAGGATGTACATTGTCCAATATTAGAAAGTTGTAGGGATAATGTCAAAAAGTATTTCATTTTTTAAAGTTGATCTCTCCCAGTACTTTGGAAATGCAAAATAGGAAAATGAAATTGCAAACCTGTTTAGTAGTATATGTGCGTTGTTTGATACAAATCCATGGTTATCCGATGAACTACAATTTTCAAGATTTTTAGGCAGGGCTGCCTTCTCTGTTTTTTTAGCGTGGGTACATATTTTTCTCAAAGAACAACACGCACACTCACCAAAAACCCACGCAAAAAAATAATATAGAAGTACACTTATAGTGAAGGGTCGGTGGTATCGTAGCTGAAGTTCGTCACCTGTGTATACTATTTCTTCAACTAATTCCTCTGTAAGTTTGAGCACCATTGAATGGTATATATGCTATGAGAAATGATTGAAATTTCAGAGGGAATTTTGTCACATATTTTGTTGTCATTCATTATTCTATTGCTTATATTCTTGCTACCACTATGTGTGTATTGCTGCTCATCACGTGGTTGTGCCTTCTAATTAGTTTTGGGCGCATAAATTATTACTTTGTTGCCTAAAAATATGATGGAAAGTGTAGGATGATGTCTGATTAGGTTGGAGAAGGTTAGAAGCAAATTTGGCACAAATATTGTTTGAATTTTCTGCCCAGGTTATTATTTTGTTCTGGCCAGTTTTGATACTGTTGTTAGTGAGTTTTGTTGGGTTTTGATAGCTATTTGGACTCTTCTATTGTGGGGAAAATTTGTTAGAATATTGTTGTCTGAGTGTTGCTATTTGTATGAGCTGCTACCAGTGACATTTTCTCTGATGCTGAAGCAACCATTTTTTGTTGTCTTTTCATTTTCGATCTTAGTAATGTAAATGGTTTTTTCTTTCTTGAATTAAGAAATATTGTTTCTACATTCATTTTCCTTGTCATATTTGTTAATATTGGCCAACACATATGGATTCTATTGTTCTAACTTCAGTGAGAGCATTCCAGCAATTTATACGTCATACTTAGTTGCAGGGAATAGTGACCAAATTACTTGTCTTTTCACACGTAAATTGAGTAAACACTTTGTGATACTAAGGGTGCTCAACCAAGGAAGAAGTGGTATGATATGTACCTTTCTTCTTGCCGGTAATAGATGTCTAAATAAGTCTTTCAGACACAAGGAAACAACACTGTAAACCCATTCACCCACCTCCTGTTGGAAATATTGGGTAACACGGTCACTTACACAAGATGAGGGATCACTTGGGTAGCTAGGAGTCGATGATTAAGCTCATCTCCCCTTAAGACTTATTCACAAGATCGTGAATAGACTCAAGGTAAAACCTAACCTATTGTAAGCAAAGTACAAGATCTCTCAAGAACTCTCAAGAAGTTGTTTCTGTTCAACACCAAAGGAGTTGTGTTGAAGCTCTCTAGGAAGATAAAGAAGAGATTTATAAGGGTTGGAGCATCCAAATCCCATTCAAACTTCTCAATCAATATAGCATGATTGGGGAGCTTTGTCTATGGGATTTCAATCATCATTAAGGGATTAGTCTTGACTGAGAATATCAGTCAATAATAATCCCAAAAGATGCCCTATACATTAATACCCGAGGCTAAAATCAAGGAATTTTGAAAAAAGGCTTGACTGGGCATCAACACGACCCTTGCTGAACCAACACGGTTCGTGTTGACCCAATGATCCTTTTTTCTAACTCTCTGGATACCAACACGACTCGTGTCATACCCTATTTGTAGAGGGCGCATTCTCAAAAGAATGAGCGATACTCTCTTCGATGTCTATCAACATGTGGAGACGACAAAGAAGCTTTGGGAGATGCTTGAGGCTAAGTACATGTCAGAAGACGCATCATGTAAGAGTTTTCTTGTTAGTCAATTCATGAAGTTTAAGATGGATGATAATAGGAAAATTCTAGATCAATTTCATGAGATTCAACGTATTTTGAGTAAATTCAAGCAACATAATTCAAACATGGATGAATCTATAATCGTATCTTCCATTATTGACAAGTAACCTTCTTCTTGGAATGAGACTAAAAGGACACTCATGCACCGAAAAGAGGCTATGTCTCTTGAGGGTTTGGCTAACCATCTTCAAATTGAAGAAGAGATACGCCTACAAGATGGTATCAAAGAGAAATCTAAGGTCCATATGGTGCAAGAGAATAAGGGAAACAAGAATAAGAAAAAGATCCACAACAAAACTAGCAAGGGAGTTCAAAAGCCCACGCAAGTTTGTTGGGAATATGGAAAATCGGGACACACAAAAAGAGAGTGTTATCAATGGAAAAAGAAGCATGGTCTTTTGAACAAAGATACATCTAAGGGCAAGAATAAGGAGAAGGAATCCAATTCCTTTGTAGCCATGATTAAGGATCATATCAATATGGTTTCCATTGGTTGTAACGATTGGTACATAGACTCGGGCACGTCAAGGCATGTTTGCATTGACGAGAGTTTATTCAAGACTCTCAAACCGGTGGATGATGGTGTGAAACTCTACATGGGCAACAATCATCCGGTCAAACTTGAAGGCAAGTCGAACAATTTTCACTTCCGGTAAATCTTTGTTTTTGAATTATGTGTATTTAGCTCCGGAAGTTTGTAAGAATCTTGTATCCGGTTATCTTATTAGCAAATTTGGTTTTATGCAAGTTTATGATGGAGATAACTATGTACTTTCCAAGGGAGGGACTTTTGTGGGGAAGGGATATGCTTATGGAGAGATGTTTAAGTTGAAAGCTATAAGTAATAAAAATTCTGATTCTACATTTCCCACCACTTGAATGGTTCGGATTATTAAAAGTGAGGGCTCTGATTATCGTCTTAGTTCATAGGCTGTTTCCTCATAACCAAAGCCATTGTAATTTCTCTTTTTCTCTCCCTTTTTTCCTTCATAAAATACTGCAATTCCTAATTCCTTGTCCTCCATTGATTTCTTCTTCACTACTTCACCCAAATTTATGACTTGGGAATGAGATCTGGTGAGTGGGGGAATGACATTGGGGTTGTTGGGAATGAGATGCGAATGGGAGGTTTGAAAATGACATTTAGAAATCGAAATATGGGTGTGATTGGAATTGGAGTTGGAAATTAGGCTCAACGAGAGATGGGATGAAGAAATTAGGGTTCTGGTTTTCTGAGGTTTTCTCGGAATGGGGAGAGGGAGGGGGAGGATTGAAGAAGATGAAGAAGAAAAAATGGGATCTGGGATTTTTAGAGAGAGAAAAAAGTTCGTGTTGGGTTAATGGCCCAAATTCTCTTGCTTCATTATTTGGCAAGTTTCCTAAACACTCCAAGTTATTGGTTGCTATTAGGAAATTATTTTATTTCCTAATTATATCTAGGTTAGTTTCCTAATTGTATTCAAAAACCTAATTATATTTGGAGTAGGAGTGTAGCCAGATTTATAGGAAGTTTACCCCTATAAATAGAGGTCTTTATTCACCTTGTAATTTGCACCAAGCAACCAATGTAGTTGATGTGAGAGCCTTCAAAACTCCTCATGAGGTAGGTACGGTGTTATTTCCGCATCTTCACCCTACTCATCCCTAGGTTATGAGAGTCTGCGAGAGTTCACACATATATTTTACCTCTTGTAATATCTCCTTTTTCTACTAGTGGATGTTGGTTGTCGCCCGTGGGTTTTTCTCCGATCGGTTTCCCACGTAAAATTACTGTCTCACCCTATTTATCCTTACTTCTCTCTATTATTATCCACGATCATCCTGTATTTCCTTCCGCAACATATATTGCTCTATTTTACACCTAACAAGTGACTAACAACTGGCAACAAATTAAATCTGAATCATGATCCTAACAGTTCGTATAATTTAGAGCAACATAGGTAAAAGTTCGTATTATTTTTTAAGTCAACATAGATGATGTGGCAAAGTCAAAACAACCAGGCGTATACCTCCGCCGCCACGTCAGACCGCCACCGAGTTAAGTTCATATTATTAATCAACATAGGTGGTGTACTATTGGGGGCAACAGGGGGTCAAAGTTCATATTATTAATCACCAAATTAAAAATTCGTATTATTAAGTCTTATATGGCCAAAAGTTCATATTATTAGAATCCAATTTCCCTATTTCTTATGTCAGTTTTGGTCTCGAAGACAGTTTTAAAAGACCATGCTTTAGAAAATTTAGTCAGATCTAAGCTTTTGGTGTTAACATATTAAGGGTTAGATTCTAGAGCCTCACATAGGCGTAATATCGAGGCAACTATGACCTTAGCCTTCCCAAATAAGCTTTCGTGATAACATAAAATGTGTGCATGTTCAACCTTTCGTTATCCCTTGTGTACAGATTTCTCTTTATTCCCCATCTTCTCCCCTCCCTTTGGCTTAAATAACCATCTTGGAATGTTGCAACATGTACTGTACCTTGTACTAAATGGGAAATGGTTGTAGGCTGTCATCTTACAGGATGTACATTGTCCAATATTAGAAAGTTGTAGGGATAATGTCAAAAAGTATTTCATTTTTTAAAGTTGATCTCTCCCAGTACTTTGGAAATGCAAAATAGGAAAATGAAATTGCAAACCTGTTTAGTAGTATATGTGCGTTGTTTGATACAAATCCATGGTTATCCGATGAACTACAATTTTCAAGATTTTTAGGCAGGGCTGCCTTCTCTGTTTTTTTAGCGTGGGTACATATTTTTCTCAAAGAACAACACGCACACTCACCAAACACCCACCCAAAAAAATAATATAGAAGTACTTATAGTGAAGGGTTGGTGGTATCGTAGCTGAAGTTCGTTACCTGTGTATACTATTTCTTCAACTAATTCCTCTATAAGTTTGAGCACCATTGAATGGTATATATGCTGTGAGAAATGAGTGAAATTTCAGAGGGAATTTTGTCACATATTTTGCTGTCATTCATTATTCTATTGCTTATATTCTTGCTACCACTATGTGTGTATTGCTGCTCATCATGTGGTTGTGTCTTCTAATTAGTTTTGGGCACATAAGTTATTATTTTGTTGCCTAAAAATATGATGGAAAGTGTAGGATGATGTCTGATTAGGTTGGAGAAGGTTAGAATCGAATTTGGTGTAAATATTGTTTGAATTTTCTGCCCAGGTTATTATTTTGTTCTGGCCAGTTTTAACACTGTTGTTGGTGAGTTTTGTTGGGTTTTAATGGCTATTTGGACTCTACTATTGTGGGGAAAATTTGTTGGAATATTGTTGTCTGAGTGTTGCTATTTGTATGAGCTGCTACCTGTGACATTTTCTCTGATGGTGAAGCAACCATTTCTTGTTGTCTTTTTATTTTCGATCTTAGTAATGTAAATGGTTTTTTCTTTCTTGAATTAAGAAATATTGTTTCTACATTCATTTTCCTTGTCATATTTGTTAATATTGGCCAACACATATGGATTCTATTGTTCTAACTTCAGTGAGAGCATTCCAGCAATTTATATGTCATACTTAGTTGCAGGGAATAGTGACCAAATTACTTGTCTTTTCACACGTAAATTGAGTAAACACTTTGTGATACTAAGGGTGCTCAACCAAGGAAGAAGTGGTATAATATGTACCTTTCTTCTTGCTGGTAATAGATGTCCAAATAAGTCTTTCAGACACAAGGAAACAACACTGTAAACCCATTCACCCAACTCCTGTTGGAAATATGGGGTAACACGATCACTTGCACAAGATGAGGGATCACTTGGGTAGCTAGGAGTCGAGGATTAAACTCATCCCCCCTTAAGACTTATTCACAAGATCGTGAATAGACTCAAGGTAAAACCTAACCTATTGTAAGCAAAGTACAAGATCTCTCAAGAACTCTCAAGAAGTTGTTTCAGTTCAACACCTTAGGAGTTTTGTTGAAGCTCTCTAGGAAGATAAAGAAGAGATTCAGGTAGTTGGATGAATGAAATTCGGCCACTATTTATAGGGGTAGGAGCATCAAAATCCCATTCAAACTTCTCAATCAATATAGCATGATTGGGAAGCTTTGTCTATGGGATTTCAATCATCATTAAGAGGTTAGTCTTGACTGAGAATATCAGTTAATAATAATTCCAAAAGATGCCCTATATATTAATACTTGAGGCTAAAATCAAGGGATTTTGAAAAAGGCTGGACTGGACAACAACACGACCCTTGCTGAACCAACACGGTTCGTGTGGACCCAATGATCCTTTTTTCTAACTCTCTGGATACCAACACGACTCGTGTCACGCCTGACACGGTCCGTGTTGGGTCCATTTTACTTGGTAAGCTAGATTTTGACATTCCCGGTGTAACGCCCCGGAAATTCAATTATAGAAAAGTCAAAATCAAACTAACGTTAACAGACAAAATTTAGCGAAAGACAGAAACTCTTATTGGGCGTCACTGCCGTATCCCCGAAGGAATACAAGGCGAGAAGGAAACTACAATTGTCTGATAACGGTAAAACAAACTAATAAACTCATACTTAGAAAATAAACCTCAAAACTAACTTCAAGTTTCTCATAAAAGAAAAACAACGTAATTAACAATGACGTCCTCACTTCTAATTCCCGTCCCCAGCATATAGATCTTCACCTGAAAACAAAACATTTCAAAAATGAGGGGAAATCTCAATAATGTCTACCCCTAACGTTAAAAACAAGTTAAGTTCATTTCAATTCATTTGAGGGAGAGGGAACGAGTCAAAACATTTCACAAACCTTTAATTCCTTAACTGTTTTCCTCAACCCAACCTATCCATATTTTATTATGCGGGCGAGATATCAAATCCCTTAAAGTAACATTCGCCTACCAAAGGCATCAAAAGTCATCTATCCTATATCAGGGATGAAACCCTGATCTCCTGACACATGACCCATACAGGATACCAAATCCTGGTCTCAGGGTTATCGCCCGCAAAACAATCGCCTACCAAAGGCATAAAACAATCACCTACCAAAGGCATCAAAATCATCTATCCTATATCAGGGATGAAACCCTGATCTCCTGACACATAACCCATACAGGATACCAAATCCTGGTCTCAGGGTTATCGCCCGCAAAACAATCGCCTACCAAAGGCATCAAAACAATAAACTCGCTTAAAGTTTCACTTTGAATTATTAGTGTCTTATGCGCAACTCAGCTCACTGCTCTCAAGTCAAACCCAACCCAGGTTATCAAAACCAAAAATATAACCACTAATAAAAGACCATCCAATTTCTCAACTCAATAAAATCAAAGCACAAACAAATACAAACAGTTATCCAAAACAGATGCAATTCTCAAAATAGATTAGAAGACATTAAAACACATTTAAAGAGCATCCCAGTGGGGATTAGAGCATAGACATTACCTGGTTAACTTCAATTCACAGCAAAAACGAACACACTTGAGCTCACAAACGACGCGAATTAGCTCGGGCCTAAAATAGAAATAATTATTCTAATCAAAATGCGCCCTTCGAAGTTAGTATTAACTAGCTTCTACCTAACCCTCCCCTAGGAACACTATAGGTTCCCATAAATCATGAATTTTACACTTTAAATCATCTAACACATTCCAAGTAATCACATATCAAGATCAAAACATCACTTTCACTCAACAACATTTTTATTAATAAATAGCATCAATAAGACAGATTACAGCATGCACACAAATTAGGTCAAATCATGACTTCCCGACATCCTATGGTTCTGGTTTTGGACTTTCCGGAAACTTCGGGATGTCTACTAAAACTCTTATGTTAAACTTGAGACGAAAAACACCCATTAAGATCCTCAAAAATGGTCATCAATCCAAACTATCCAGATCTGACCTAGGTCTGGTAATCGGGGTATAACTCGACCTATACGTCTCCAAAGTCCAATCCGCAAAATTCCTATGAAAGATAACATCTAAGGGAACCTCCAGTTCAGAGGGTTCGATCAAAAGACTACTATATCTTCCATGGTGATCCGTTCTTTAGACCATACAAAACTGTCCCGATCCCGGTTCTCATTTAATTGATTATTTCGATTCTAACTTTCACCATTCGATCACGGGGTCCTAATTTGGGCTTAAAACAGTCACTAAGGTTCTAGGTAGATAATCTAATCCAACTAAGGTCCAAACATCAAACTTCCAACTACCAAAACCAAATTGTAAAACATGAAATCCACGTTATTATTTTCTCTAACCCTAAAAGCATGCATGAAATAATAATAACATTACCCTAAACATGAATTCTTCAATAAACTATTTCAAGATCCTATAATATCATGGATGATTCTAAACATGAATTTTCTTAATCAAGATACAAGAAAGAACAAAAGAACATGTGAACGAAATATAAAGAACATATAAACATTTAAACTACTAATCAAGAATCCCAACAACTAATTTCTTTTTACAAGATTTAACCAAGAATCATGAATTAATAAACAAGAATCGTACTTTAATATTTTAATCAACCTAAATTATTTAACATGATTAAACATAAAATTAAACATGATTCAACACCTAAGAGAATTAAAGAAACATGTGAATACTTAACTAACGATCAAGAATTAATCTAGATAATTAAACCCTTTAATTCGTGCATACAATAATAGTATTATTTAAAACCCTAAACATGATTTACATAATGCACCCCAACTAAAACTCATATTAGCAACAAGAATTGAATTAAAAGAACATATGAATGGACACCAAGAATCATATAAACACTTAAACTAGAAATCAAGAAATCTACTTTGATAATTTTAGAATTTAAATTACTTTACAAGAATTAACAATAATACAATCTATGATAAACAAAAATTAGAAACTAAAGAATATTACAACAAGAAGGACCAAACTTAATTATAAACAGAATATACATATGATATTTACACATAATTAATCAGAGGCGGCGCCTGAACAGTGGCGAGGCAGCGAGGGTCGCCGGCGTTTGGAACGTCGGTGGTGGCAGACGGCGGCTAGGACGGTTGTGTTGCGGTGGCAGTGCGCGCGACAGAAGCAGAGAGAGGGGGAAAGAGAAGAAGGGAGATCGAGGAAGAGAGCCGGAGAGAGAAGATCGGCGGCGGCAACGGTTTTCGGCCAGCGATGGTGGCCTTGCGGCGTGGCGGTAAGTGCGAGAGAGGAAGAGAGAAGGGAGGGAGGCTAGGGTTTAGAGTTTGATATTAGGGTTTTGTGAGAGAGAGGGGTTTTTATGTTATCAATTAGAAAGCCCAACTAATGCTACTTAATCCAAATCCAACCAAATAAGAAATCAGATTTTTTTTTTGGAAAATAATAATAACCATGATAATGGTAATAATAATAAAAACAATACTAATAATATTATTATTTATACTAAACACATAACAAATAATATTCACATAATTATCCATATAACAAATTTTAATAAACCCAATAATATTAATAATAATACTAATAATAATTAGAGTAACACTAATAATACTAAAACCCAAGAAATTACCGATATACCTTTGTTAGCCCCTCAACGATCCTACGAGTTCAAGTGTTAGCAAAAATAAACACAAACGAATAATAAACAATTAACGAAGTCAAACATAATTTACTAACGGCATCACGGTAAACATCTTTGGATTTTTCTGGGTTTTACATCATTACCTCCTTAAAAGAAGTTTCGTCCTCGAAACTTGAACTTAGACCTAACGGTTCTATAACAATCCTAACGGTTTTGTTCATCCTAAAACCCGAGGTTTTACATCATTACCTCCTTAAAAGAAGTTTTGTCATTGAAACTTAAACTCCACACCAACAGTCTGCCAGACGGAACTAACGGTGGTGCTACCCAAAAACTCTGGGTTTTACATCATTACCCTCTTTAAAAGAGTTTCGTCCTCGAAACTCGACGCAGCTTAATGTATTGAAAGGGTTTGAATACTTCGATCCTATCCCTTTCTTGGCTTCCCATGTGGCTTCAATTGTAGCATGGCTCGTCCATCACAGTCTTACTAGAGTTGCGATCTTTCATCGTAGTTACCTCTTTCTTCAATCTAGAATCTCCAGCGACCGCTCCTCGCAGATCAAGTCTTGTTTCGGCCTCCGAATTCTCATCGAAGGTCTTCTTTTGCCACCAGGCCCTCCTCGGGACTATATTCCGTACCCATCTCGAATTTTTAAGTCTTTCAGAGGAGCTGAAGTCGCATGCTCATAGCAAAGGGGACGATATACAATCCAACCTATGAAAAATAAAATAATCAAGCACGCACTTACAACATATAAGAAATCCAAGAAAGATACAAACATTCCATACCCCCATCCTACACTCATCACTCCGAACGTAGCTTCCTAAGGTCTAACTAAACCTAAGGGACACCTAGGAGCTACCAGGTCGCAACCTAGAGCTCTGATACCATTCTGTAACGCTCTGGAAATTCAATTATAAAAAAGTCAAAGTCAAACTAATGTTAACAGAAAAAATTTAGCGGAAGACTCAAACTCTTATTGGGCGTCACTGCCGTATCCCCGAAGGAATACATGGCGAGAAGGAAACTACAACTGTCTGATAACGGTAAAACAAACTAACAAACTCATACTTAGAAAATAAACCTCAAAACTAACTTCAAGTTTCTCATAAAAAAACCAACGTAATTAACGATGACGTCCTCACTTCTAATTCCCGTCCCCAGCATATAGATCTTCACCTGAAAACAAAACATTTCAAAAATGACGCGGAAATCTCAATAATGTCTACCCCTAACATTAAAAACAAGTTAAGTTCATTTCAATTCATTTGAGGGAGAGGGAACGAGTCAAAACATTTCACAAACATTTAATTCCTAAACTGTTTTCCTCAACCCAACCAATCCATATTTTATTATGCGGGCGGGATACAAATCCCTTAAAGTAACGCCTACCAAAGGCATAAAAAATCATCTATCCTATATCAGGGATGAAATCCTGATCTCCTGACACATAACCCATACAGGATACCAAATCCTGGTCTGAGGGTTATCGCCCGCAAAACAATCGCCTACCAAAGGCATCAAAACAATCGCCTACCAAAGGCATCAAACAATCGCCTACCAAAGGCATCAAAATCATATTTCCTATATCAGGGATGAAACCCTGATCTCCTAACACATAACCCATACAGGATACCAAATCCTGGTCTCAGGGTTATCGCCCGCAAAACAATCGCCGACCAAAGCCATGAAAACAATAAACTCGCTTAAAGTTTCACTTTGAATTATTAGCGTCTTATGCACAACTCAGCTCACAGCTCTCAAGTCAAACCCAACCCAGGTTATCAAAACCAAAAATAAAACCACTAATAAAAGACCATCCAATTTCTCAACTCAATAAAATCAAAGCACAAACAAATACAAGCAGTTATCCAAAACAGAATGTCACATTTCAACAAAAGTCCCTTTCGGAATGCAATTCTCAAAATATACTAGAAAACATTAAAACACATTTAAAGAGCATCCCAGTGGGGATTAGAACATAGACATTAACTGGTTAACTTCAATTCACAGCAAAAACGAACACATTTGAGCTCAGTAACGACGCGAATTAGCTCAGGCCTAAAATAGAAATAATTATTCTAATCAAAATGCGCCCTTCGAAGTTAGTATTAACTAGCTTCTACCTAACCCTCCCCTAGGAACACTATAGGTTCCCATCAATCATGAATTTTACACTTTAAATCATCTAACACATTCCAAGTAATCACATATCAAGATCAAAACATCACTTTCACTCAACACCATTTTTATTAATAAATAGCATCAATAAGACAGATTACAGCATGCACACAAATTAGGTCAAAGCATGACTTCCCGACATCCTATGGTTCTGGTTTTGGACTTTTCAGAAACTTCGGGATGTCTACTAAAACTTTTATATTAAACTTGAGACTAAAAACACCCATTAAGATCCTCTAAAACGGTCATCAATCCAAACTGTCCAGATCTGACCTAGGTCTGGTAATCGGGGTATAACTCGACCTATACGAGTCCAAAGTCCGATCCGCAAAATTCCTATGAAAGCTAAGATCTAAGGGAACCTCCAATTCAGAGGGTTCGATCAAAGGACCACTATATCTTCCATGGTGATCCGTTCTTTAGACCCTAACAAAACTGTCCCAATCCCGGTTATCATATAATTGATTATTTCGGTTCTAGCTTTCACCATTCGATCACGGGGTCCTAATTTGGGCTTAAAACAGTCACTAAGGTTCTAGGTAGATAATCTAATCCAACTAAGGTCCAAACATCAAACTTCCAACTACCAAAACCAAATTGTAAAACATGAAATCCACGTTATTATTTTCTCTAACCCTAAAAGCATGCATGAAATAATAATAACATTACCCTAAACATGAATTCTTCAATAAACTATTTCAAGATCCTATAATATCATGGATGATTCTAAACATGAATTTTCTTAATCAAGATACAAGAAAGAACAAAAGAACATGTGAACGAAATATAAAGAACATATAAACATTTAAACTACTAATCAAGAATCCCAACAACTAATTTATTTTTACAAGATTTAACCAAGAATCATTAATTAATAAACAAGAATCGTACTTTAATATTTTAATCAACCTAAATTATTTAACATGATTAAACATAAAATTAAACATGATTCAACACCTAAGAGAATTAAAGAAACATGTGAATACTTAACTAACGATCAAGAATTAATCTAGATAATTAAACCCTTTAATTCGTGCATACAATAATAGTATTATTTAAAACCCTAAACATGATTTACATAATGCACCCCAACTAAAACTCATATTAGCAACAAGAATTGAATTAAAAGAACATATGAATGGACACCAAGAATCATATAAACACTTAAACTAGAAATCAAGAAATCTACTTTGATAATTTTACAATTTAAATTACTTTACAAGAATTAACAATAATACAATCCATGATAAACAAAAATTAGAAACTAAAGAATATTACAACAAGAAGGACCAAACTTAATTATAACCAGAATATACATATGATATTTACACATAATTAATCAAATTTACATGTAATACATACAATTAATAAGAAACAAATAAAATAGTAAGCAAAAGATAATTTAAACATGAATTAGGGTTTACACAAGGGGTGGTGCTATGGCAATCTGGGGTAGCGCCTGAACGGTGGCAGGGCAGCGGGGGTCACCGGCGTTGGGAACGTCGGTGGTTGCAGACGGCGGTTGGGACGGTTGTGTTGCGGTGGCAGTGCGCGTGACAGAAGCAGAGAGAGGGGGAAAGAGAAGAAGGGAGATCGAGGAAGAGAGCCGGAGAGAGAAGGTCGGCGGCGACGTTTCCGCCAGCGGTGGTGCACTGCAAGTGGGCGGTTGAAGCAAAGGCGCAGCAGCGGGGAAGAGAGGAAGAGAGAGAAGGGAGGGAGGCTAGGGTTTAGAGTTTGATATTAGGGTTTTGTGAGAGAGAAGGGTTTTTATATTATCAATTAAAAAGCCCAACTAATACTACTTAATCCTAATCCAACCCAATAAGAAATCAGATTTTTTTTTTTTTGGAAAATAATAATAACCATAATAATGGTAATAATAATAAAAACAATACTAATAATATTATTATTTATACTAAACACATAACAAATAATATTCACATAATTATCCATATAACAAATTTTAATAAACCCAATAATATTAATAATAATACTAATAATAATTAGAGTAACACTAATAATACTAAAACCCAAGAAATTACCGATATACCTTTGTTAGCCCCTCAACGATCCTACGAGCTCAAGTGTTAGCAAAAATAAACACAAACGAATAATAAACAATTAACGAAGTCTAACATAATTTACTAACGGCATCACGGTCAACATCTTTGGATTTTTCTGGGTTTTACATCATTACCTCCTTAAAAGAAGTTTTGTCCTCGAAACTTAAACTTAGACCTAATGGTTCGGTAACAATCCTAACGGTTTCGTTCTTCCTAAAACCCGAGGTTTTACATCATTACCTCCTTAAAAGAAGTTTCGTCATTGAAACTTAAACTCCACACCAACAGTCTGCCCGATTGAACTAACGGTGGTGCTACCCAAAAACTCTGGGTTTTACATCATTACCCTCTTTAAAAGAGTTTCGTCCTCGAAACTTGACGAAGCTTAATGTATTGAAAGGGTTTGAATACTTCGATCCTATCCCTTTCTTGGCTTCCCATGTGGCTTCAATTGTAGCATGGCTCGTCCATCATAGTTTTACTAGAGTTGCGATCTTTCATCATAGTTTTACTAGAATCTCTAGCGACCGCTCCTCGCATATCAAGTCTTCTTTCGGCCTCCGAATTCTCATCGAAGGTCTTCTTTTACCACCAGGCCCTCCTCGGGACTATATTCCGTACCCATCTCGGATTTTTAAGTCTTTCAGAGGAGCTGAAGTCATATGCTCATAGCAAAGGGGACGATATACAATCCAACCTATGAAAAATAAAATAATCAAGCACGCACTTACAACATATAAGAAATCCAAGAAACATACAAACATTCCATACCCCCATCCTACACTCATCACTCCGAACGTAGCATCCTAAGGTCTAACTAAACCTAAGGGACACCTAGGAGCTACCAGGTCGCAACCTAGAGCTCTGATACCATTCTGTAACGCCCTGGAAATTCAATTATAGAAAACTCAAAGTCAAACTAACGTTAACAGACAAAATTTAGCGGAAGACTCAAACTCTTATTGGGCGTCACTGCCGTATCCCCGAAGGAATACAAGGCGAGAAGGAAACTACAACTGTCTGATAACGGTAAAACAAACTAACAAACTCATACTTAGAAAATAAACCTCAAAACTAACTTCAAGTTTCTCATAAAAAAAACCAACGTAATTAACGATGACGTCCTCACTTCTAATTCCCGTCCCCAGCATATAGATCTTCACCTGAAAACAAAACATTTCAAAAATGACGCGGAAATCTCAATAATGTCTACCCCTAACATTAAAAACAAGTTAAGTTCATTTCAATTCATTTGAGGGAGAGGGAACGAGTCAAAACATTTCACAAACATTTAATTCCTAAACTGTTTTCCTCAACCCAACCAATCCATATTTTATTATGCGGGCGGGATACAAATCCCTTAAAGTAACGCCTACCAAAGGCATAAAAAATCATCTATCCTATATCAGCGATGAAATCCTGATCTCCTGACACATAACCCATACAGGATACCAAATCCTGGTCTGAGGGTTATCGCCCGCAAAACAATCGCCTACCAAAGGCATCAAAACAATCGCCTACCAAAGGCATCAAACAATCGCCTACCAAAGGCATCAAAATCATCTTTCCTATATCAGGGATGAAACCCTGATCTCCTAACACATAACCCATACAGGATACCAAATCCTGGTCTCAGGGTTATCGCCCGCAAAACAATCGCCGACCAAAGCCATGAAAACAATAAACTCGCTTAAAGTTTCACTTTGAATTATTAGCGTCTTATGCACATCTCAGCTCACAGCTCACAGCTCTCAAGTCAAACCCAACCCAGGTTATCAAAACCAAAAATAAAACCACTAATAAAAGACCATCCAATTTCTCAACTCAATAAAATCAAAGCACAAACAAATACAAACAGTTATCCAAAACAGAATGTCACATTTCAACAAAAGTCCCTTTTGGAATGCAATTCTCAAAATATACTAGAAAACATTAAAACACATTTAAAGAGCATCCCAGTGGGGATTAGAGCATAGACATTACCTGGTTAACTTCAATTCACAGCAAAAACGAACACACTTGAGCTTACTAACGACGCGAATTAGCTCAGGCCTAAAATAGAAATAATTATTCTAATCAAAATGCGCCCTTCGAAGTTAGTATTAACTAGCTTCTACCTAACCCTCCCCTAGGAACACTATAGGTTCCCATCAATTATAAATTTTACACTTTAAATCATCTAACACATTCCAAGTAATCACATATCAAGATCAAAACATCACTTTCACTCAACAACATTTTTATTAATAAATAGCATCAATAAGACAGATTACAGCATCCACACAAATTAGGTCAAAGCATGACTTCCCGACATCCTATGGTTCTGGTTTTGGACTTTTCAGAAACTTCGGGATGTCTACTAAAACTCTTATATTAAATTTGAGACTAAAAACACCCATTAAGATCCTCTAAAACGGTCATCAATCCAAACTGTCCAGATCTGACCTAGGTCTGGTAATCGGGGTATAACTCGACCTATACGAGTCCAAAGTCCGATCCGCAAAATTCCTATGAAAGCTAAGATCTAAGGGAACCTCCAATTCAGAGGGTTCGATCAAAGGACCACTATATCTTCCATGGTGGTCCGTTCTTTAGACCATAACAAAACTGTCCCAATCCCGGTTCTCATATAATTGATTATTTCGGTTCTAGCTTTCACCATTCGATCACGGGGTCCTAATTTGGGCTTAAAACAATCACTAAGGTTCTAGGTCGTTAATATAATCCAACTAAGGTCCAAACATCAAACTTCATTCTACCAAAACCAAATTGTAAAACATGAAATCCACGTTATTATTTTCTCTAACCGTAAAAGCATGCATGAAATAATAATAACATTACCCTAAACATGAATTCTTCAATAAACTATTTCAAGATCCTATAATATCATGGATGATTCTAAACATGAATTTTCTTAATCAAGATACAAGAAAGAACAAAAGAACATGTGAACGAAATATAAAGAACATATAAACATTTAAACTACTAATCAAGAATCCCAACAACTAATTTATTTTTACAAGATTTAATCAAGAATCATTAATTAATAAACAAGAATTGTACTTTAATATTTTAATCAACCTAAATTATTTAAAATGATTAAATATAAAATTAAACATGATTCAACACCTAAGAGAATTAAAGAAACATGTGAATACTTAACCAACGATCAAGAATTAATCTAGATAATTAAACACTTTAATTCGTGCATACAATAATAGTATTATTTAAAACCCTAAACATGATTTACATAATGCACCCCAACTAAAACTCATATTAGCAACAAGAATTGAATTAAAAGAACATATGAATGGACACCAAGAATCATATAAACACTTAAACTAGAAATCAAGAAATCTACTTTGATAATTTTACAATTTAAATTACTTTACAAGAATTAACAATAATACAATCCATGATAAACAAAAATTAGAAACTAAAGAATATTACAACAAGAAGGACCAAACTGAATTATAACCAGAATATACATATGATATTTACACATAATTAATCAAATTTACATGTAATACATACATTTAATAAGAAACAAATACAATAGTAAGCAAAAGTTAATTTAAACTTGAATTAGGGTTTACACAAGGGGTGGTGCTATGGCAATCTGGGGTGGCGCCTGAACGGTGGCGGGGCAGCGGGGGTCACCGGCGTTGGGAATATCGGTGGTGGCAGACGGCCGTTGGGACGGTTGTGTTGCGGTGGCAGTGCGCGTGACAGAAGCAGAGAGAGGGGGAAAGAGAAGAAGGGAGATCGAGGAAGAGAGCCGGAGAGAGAAGGTCGGCGGCGGCGACGGTTTCCGGCCAGCGGTGGTGGTGCACGGCGGCGGGCGGTTGGAAGCAGGCGGCTGCAGGCAGGGGAAGAGAGGAAGAGAGAGAAGGGAGGGAGGCTAGGGTTTAGAGTTTGATATTAGGGTTTTGTGAGAGAGAAGGGTTTTTATATTATCAATTAAAAAGCCCAACTAATACTACTTAATCCTAATCCAACCCAATAAGAAATCAGATTTTTTTTTTTGGAAAATAATAATAACCATAATAATGGTAATAATAATAAAAACAATACTAATAATATTATTATTAATACTAAACACATAACAAATAATATTCACATAATTATCCATATAACAAATTTTAATAAACCCAATAATATTAATAATAATACTAATAATAATTAGAGTAACACTAATAATACTAAAACCCAAGAAATTACCGATATACCCTTGTTAGTCCCTCAACGATCCTACGAGCTCAAGTGTTAGCAAAAATAAACACAAACGAATAATAAACAATTAACGAAGTCAAACCTAATTTACTAACGGCGTCACGGTCAACATCTTTGAATTTTTCGGGGTTTTACATCATTACCTCCTTAAAAGAAGTTTCGTCCTCGAAACTTAAACTTAGACCTAACGGTTCGGTAACAATCCTAACGGTTCCGTTCTTCCTAAAACTCGAGGTTTTACATCATTACCTCCTTAAAAGTAGTTTCGTCCTCGAAACTTATACTCCACACCAACGGTCTGCTAGACGGAACTAAAGGTGGTGCTACCCAGAAACTCTGCGTTTTACACCCGGTCAATCCTTAGTTTATAACTTATTCCCTTATGCCTATTAACTCTTGAAATACTCCAACAACTGCTTCACAGCTACTTATGCCATATTGTTCCTTTTTTCGGCTATTGGGATGTCTTTTTCTTGAGCTATTGCGATAGATTTGTTTAACAAGAACTTTCACATATTATATAACATGTAGCATTTTGGATTATTAGAATGTATCATGTATACCATTTGGAGATGAGCACTTGCATATCAATATAATCAACAATTACAGTATGTAACAGACAATATCAGATGCTTGGAATCAACAACCATAATTGTCGGGTCGGCACGTGACAAGATTAGTATATAAAAGAGCATCTGACTCCCTGATTGAGAGAGCCAAATACATTTGACATTGCTTATCCCTTGATTAAGATCTTTCGCGTAATAATAAAAATGGTAATGGAGCATATCTTGAAAAAGCTGCATAAAGTGAGGAAGGAAAGAATAATGGAGAAATTGGTCAAGAAAATAAATAAGTGGGATTTGGTATAGGGCTTTTGGCTCAAAATAATTTGAAGTTAGAGGTGAGTGGTTGAAAATAATCCAAACTTACTTTTTGGCTGAGAATGTGCTAAACTTTTTACCTATTTACTCTGACTAAACTAGAATTGAAATCCTACGTTGTAAAGTTGACTTAACACCTTTAAAAAATTCAAAGAGGCAGTGGGTTAATATTTGGTTTAGACCGTTTATATTATTTTCAATCAAGTCCGAACTTTTTTAGGGCGCCAAGTCATCTTTGTGATGTCGGAATTAATTCAGGTTTAGTCAGAGTAAATAGGTTAAAAGTTTGGCACAATGTCAGCCAAAAAGTCAGTTCGATATTGGAATTATTTCAAGAGTATAAGAAGTTTATATAGCATAAGGAGTCGTGTGGAACAAGTATAAAAACCAAGAGTATGATCAACACGGATGAGTTTGAGACCAACACGGATTGTGTAGGTCTCCAGAGAGCCGGTCCGATGTTGCTTCAACACGGTCCGTGTTGCTTCAACACGGTCCGTGTTGCTTCAACATGGACCGTGTTGAGTGCCAGAATCAAATTTTAATGTTAACGGCTATATAATCTTGTGTATTAAGTTTTGATATCAACTTTATATCCGATATTATATACTTCCAACAGCTATATTCCTTGACTAGGTCAAGGTCATAATTCATCATTAAGGTTCTTAGTCATTCTTTGACTAAAGGATATGATTAAGGGTTGGAATTCTCCTATAAATAGGAGACATTCCCAAGCCATTTGAGAGCATCACAAGCTTCTTCTATAATCACATCTCTCATTCTTGTCTAGACTACAGCTATACTTGAGTGAATCAAGTGAGAAACCATTTTCTTGAGTTGTTACAAGAGCTAAGTTTTATTCCTTTGAACATTTACGGTATAGTAAATAGTTCTTAAGGAAAGTGAGTACGAAGCCACAACTCTTAGCGATATCCAAGCGAGTTTCCATTGTTTAGTTATGGTCTCGCTTCTGATATGTCTAGCAATTTCTAAAAGCTAGAACGCTTTGAAGGAGTTGATTTTCGGCGTTGACAAAGTAAGATGCATTTCTTGCTAACTACTCTCAATGTGGCCTATGTGTTCAACATTGAGATTTCTCCCAAGGTGTCTCAAGAACCTTCGACCGAGAAGTTATCTACCGAGGAGCCTACCAAGGATGCAACCGAGAAGACTTCCATGGGTGAAGACAAAGGCAAGGAACAAGGGAAGGACAAGACACCCATGGAAGATATGGAGGCTACTCGGTAAAGGCTAAAGATGGAGAATGATGATTACATTTGTAGAGGGTGCATTCTCAACAGGATGAGCAATACTTTCTTCGATGTCTATCAACATGTGGAGACGACAAAGAAGCTTTGGGAGATGCTTGAGTCTAAGTACATGTCGGAAGACGCATCATGTAAGAGTTTTCTTGTTAGTCAATTCATGAAGTTTAAGATGGATGATAATAGGAAAATTCTAGATCAATTTCATGAGATTCAAGGTATTTTGAGTAACTTCAAGCAACACAATTCAAACATGGATGAATCTATAATCGTATCTTCCATTATTGACAAGTAACCTTCTTCTTGGAATGAGACTAAAAGGACACTCATGCACCGAAAAGAGGCTATGTCTCTTGAGGGTTTGGCTAACCATCTTTAGATTGAAGAAGAGATACGCCTACAAGATGGTATCAAAGAGAAATCTAAGGTCCATATGGTCCAAGAGAATAAGGGAAACAAGAATAAGAAAAAGAGCCACAACAAAACTAGCAAGGGAGTTCAAAAGCCCAAGCAAGTTTGTTGGGAATGTGGCAAACCGGGGCACACAAAAAGAGAGCGTTATCAATGGAAAAAGAAGCATGGTCTTTTGAACAAAGATACATCTAAGGGCAAGAATAAGGAGAAGGAATCCAATTCCTTTGTAGCCATGATTAAGGATCATATCAATATGATTTCCATTGGTTATAACGATTGGTACATAGACTCGGGCGCGTCAAGGCATGTTTGCATTGACGAGAGTTTATTCAAGACTCTCAAACCGATGGATGATGGTGTGAAACTCTACATGGGCAACAACCATCCAGTCAAACTTGAAGGCAAGTCGAACAATTTTCACTTCCGGTAAATCTTTGTTTTTGAATGATTTGTATTTAGCTCTAGAAGTTTATAAGAATCTTGTATCCGGTTATCTTATTAGCAAGTTTGGTTTTATGCAAGTTTATGATGGAGATAACTATGTACTTTCCAAGGGAAGGACTTTTGTGGGGAAGGGATATGCTTATGGAGAGATGTTTAAGTTGAAAGCTAAAAGTAATAAAAATGACATGATTTCCGCTTATATGCATGTGTCTAGTTTGAATAAGTCTTTCTATGGCATGCTAGATTAGGACATGTGAACTTAAAAAGTTGAAGGAAATGTCTAATTTTGATTTGATTCCTAAGTTGAGTGATGACATAGAAAAATGTAAGACATGCATGCTTAACAAAATCACTAAAAGTTCATTCTCAAGTATTAAAAGGACTTATAAATTACTTGATTTAATTCATAGTGATTTAGGAGATTTTCATAGTACACCTTCTATGGGTGGTATAAAGTATTATGTGATTTTCATTGATAATTATTCTAGATATTGTCAAGTTTATCTTTTAAGTTCTAAAGATGAAACACTTGCAAAGTTTAAGGTTTACAAATCTAGAAGTGAATTACAATGTGAGACCTTGATTAAAGTTTTAATATCGGACAGAGGAGGGGAATTTTATGATCCAAAGTTTTTCCAAGAAACATGGATTATTCATGAGACAACCGCCCCATATACACCACAACAAAATAGGGTTGCGGAAAGGAAAAATAGAACTTTAAAACAAATGGTGAATTCTATGTTGTCTAACTCCGGTTTAACTAGTGGATTTTGGGGTGAAGCCTTGTTAACGACTTGATATATTTTAAATAGAGTTCCGTTTAAAGGGAATTCTAGTAACCCATATGAGTTATGAAACAAAAGGAAACCAAATCTAAAGTATTTTAAGATTTGGGGTTGTAGGGCCATTGTAAGAGTCCCAGAACCTAAGAAAAGGAAATTAGGTGAAAGGGCAATTGAGTGCATCTTTATAGGCTATGCACAAGATAACAAAGCTTATAGGTTTTTGGTGGTTGACCCAAATGAGTACATATCGGTGAATACCGTTATGGAATCAATAGATGCAATTTTTTATGAGACTAGGTTCTCTTCAATTCCTAGACTTAAAGATATAGCTCAAGAAATTGTTCCACTTATTGAGTCTTGTGATGAGAATCATGAGGATACTTCCATACAAGATGATCTTCCAAGTCATGATGTTATTATTCATGATGAAGAAGATGAAAGTATTGAATTAAGGAGCAAAAGATCAAGGAAACTAAAGGATTTTGGTTCGGACTTCTATGTTTATTTGGTAAAAGGTTCAAGGGACTCAGTTCAAAGTGAGATCCTATGTATGTACAACATAGATAAAGATCCAAAGACTTTTAAAGAAGTTATGCAATCTCATGATGCTTCTTTGTGAAAAGAAGTGGTACAAGATGAGATTGATTCTATAAGGGAAAATAATGTTTGGATATTGGTAGATCTTCCTCCGGGAAGTAAACCAATTACCTCCAAATGGATCTTTAAAAGGAAAACAAGAGTAGATGGTACCGTTGAGAGGTATAAAGCTCGGTTAGTTGTAAGGGGTTTTACTCAAAAGTATGGTATTGACTACTTTGATACATATGCACCGGTAGCTAGGATAGCCTCAATACATGTGTTGTTGGCTTTAGCCACCATCCATAAGCTAGTAATCCATCAAATGGATGTCAAAACGATATTCTTAAATGGAGAGTTAGAAGAGCAGGTGTATATGGAACAACCTGAAGGGTTTGTTGTTGAAGGTCAAGAGAAGAAAGTTTGTAAACTTATAAGGTCCTTATATGGACTTAAGCAAGCACCTAAGCAGTGGCATCAAAAGTTTGATGAAGTAGTGCTTTCAACTTGATATAAGATCAATGAATCTGATAAGTGCATATACTATAAGTTAGAGAATGGTAAAGGGGTAATTATATGCCTATACATTAATGACATGTTGATCTTTGGGACCGACATGGAACAAGTTAATAAGACAAAAGAATTTCTATCCTCAAAGTTCTCTATGAAGGACATGGGTGAAGCGGATGTAATTTTTGGTATTAATATCATTAGAAATAATGATGGAATAAGTTTAACTCAAGAGCATTACATTGAGAAAATTTTAAACAAGTTCGGAGGTGAGAATGTATATCCGATAAGTATACCTTATGATCCAAGTAAGAAACTAAAGAAGAACATGGGTTCTCCAGTTGATCAACTTGAATACGCTAAGTTGTTAGGAAGTCTCATGTATGCTATGACAAGTACAAGGTCAAATATTGCTTATGCAATTGGCATGTTAAGTAGGTTTACAAGTAATTCGAGTAATATGCACTGGTTTGCTATTCGGAGGGTATTAAGATATCTAGCTGGTACTAAAAGTTATCAAGTCACTTATAAAGGAGAGTCTTCCGTATTAGAAGGTTATTTAGATGCGAGTTGGATAAATAAAGGAGATTTCTCTTCTACCACTGAATGGGTGTTCCTATTAGGAGGTGGAGCGATTTCTTGGGGATCTAAGAAACAATCTAATATAGCGGACTCCACTATCTCTTCGGAATTTGTAGAATTATATGCTGCTTGTAAGGAAGCGGAATGGTTAAGGAACTTATTATTGGAAATACCTATTTGGTATAAGCCAATGGTGCCTTTCACGATTCATTGTGATAGCAAGACTGCTCTTGATGTTGTATATAGTCATGTTTACAATGGCAAGTCAAGGCACATTGGTTTAAGACATGCCTATGTACATCAACTAATAAGGGATGGAGTAGTGACTTTAAGGTTTCTCAAATCAAAAGAAAACTTAGCCGATCCTCTAACCAAAGGATTGACTAGAGATATTATAAAAAGTACTTCAAAGGGGATGGGTTTAAGTGTAGCTCAAATTTCTACTAATCACAACAAAGACTTAACTTTACGAATTGGAATACCACAAACTTCTAAAGTTCAAATGAGTACGGAGTTGTCAAATTAGTAGGAAGCATCAATTTTCATCCCAAAGTCAAGTGATGCTTAGAAATCTGTAATGACAAGAGGTTGAGTAGTAATACTCTTAATAGACTTTGTGGAAAGCCTAATTACATGGGTGGTATATTACAAAGTATACCTATATATGTAAGTGTTATGTGTGGCCGCATAAAGTAACTATGAGCTAGAGTTCCAAAACACTTATGAAGGATAAGGACACAAGGTCAGATAATAGTGTCAAAGTATCAACACTTGAGATTAAAAATGTATGTGTATTATGAGTATAGTTGGTCAATATAAATCCAAAGTTCAAATACATGTCTACTTTGTGATTTGGATTCAATTTTGGCTCATATGTACTAAGTGAAAAGTTCAAGGAGTAATCTACTTTTCATTAGGCATATGTTTTGTGGGTTTCTCGGGTGATTACAAGTTAAAGTATGATTCAAATGGCGCGCGGGGTATTCTTAAGTAAGATCATTTCAAAGTTTTTTCATACTCTTAAAATGGTGGGGGATTGTTGCAATTATTTCAAGAGTATAAGAAGTTTATATAGCATAAGAAATCGTGTGGAACAAGTATAAGGATCATATATAAGATAAACATCAAGAATGGGCTCAACACAGGTCGTGTTGAGGCAACATGGACCGTGTTGAGTGCCAGAATCAGTTTTTAATACTAACTGCTATATAATCTTGTGTACTAAGTTTTGATATCAACTTTATGTCCGATAGTATATACTTCCAACAAATATATTCCTTGACTAGGTCAAGATCATAATTCATCATTAAGGTTCTTAATCATTCTTTGACTAAAGGATATGATTAAGGGTTGGAATTCTCCTATAAATAGGAGACATTCCCAAGCCATTTGAGACCATCACAAGCTTCTTCTATAATCACATCTCTCGTTCTTATCTAGACTGCAGCTATACTTGAATGAATCAAGTGAGAAATCATTTTCTTGAGTGTTATAAGAGCTAAGTTTCATCCCTTTGAACATTTATGGTATAGTAAATAGTTCTTAAGGAAATTGAGTACAAAGCCATGACTCTTAGCGATATCCAAACGAGTTTCCATTGTTTTCTATACCTTTTACTCCCTTTTCTCCCACATTTGGATTATTTTCAGTCACTCACCTCTTACTTCGGATTATTTTGAGCCAAAAACCCTTTAGTATAATAGCCTAATGGTGTTTTGATTGTCTTTCAGTTGTTTTGTTTAATCCAAAAAAATAATCCAGTTACATGACATGTAATCTGCTTCAATTGAAGACTGTATTAAAATTCAGATATTATATACTCCCTCCGTCCCAAAAAATTTGTCCTAGTTTGACTAACAATGTCAAACTTTATAACCTTTAATCGTTAATTTGTAAAATTATATGATGACTAGTGTATAAAATTATCATTATTAGATTTGTGATACAAAATATTTATACCTAAATACAACATTACAAGTCTTGATGAGATAAAATGCAAAAAATTAAGGGTTAAACCATTGCATTGAAGACCACGTAAAGTCATATAAGACAAATTACTTAGTACCGAGGGAGTACTGTATATAAATGTTTTTGACTCTCGACGTGAGAAAGCCAAATACATTAAAATCTATATTTTGTCATACATATTTGTGAAGACTTTGATCGATAACGACCGTTGTTTTCGCAATTTGATCAATAACTACTTAATTCTTCGAAATGGGAATCTTTACTACATTTTGAAGTATAGAAAAAAAGGTAAATCATATGAGAGAAACTAACACAAAATAAAATTTATTTTTGCATTAAATATACAAGTGAGTACATTTTTGGATAAATTAAAGTTAGTGACTTTGCCCACAATTCAACTATCTTACTAATAGAGTCGTAAAATAAAAGTACAATCAAATTAGATTAAGTAAATTCATCAATATTCTCATGAACCTACGAGCTAATTGTTTAGTCCCACAAGGAAAAAAATTGGTTGAAAAGCAATTATCCTTCAATTGTTCATTGTCAAATGGGGGACGAAATGACCCCACTTGTCTACTATAAAAACAAGTCACTAGCTATCTAATCCCATACTCCTCACTTCAACCTAAAACTTGTTACAAACCCCTTAAAAAACCCACAAAAACCTCTGAAATTATTGCTATTTGTGCAGCAGCCATGGTTCCACCCTTAGCAACCTCTACCTTGCTGATTCTGGTGCTGCTAGTTTCTGGGGGGTCGGTCCATTCAGGAAGTGATTTGGAGCCGTATGATTCGGACGATGATTTGGGTCTTTACGACCCGTTTTATGACAACTATAACCCATCTCTAAGTTGCCAATCACCATTTCCACCTTATACTTTGCCAGTTTACAAGGTGGATATTATGTTGCTGCAGTTTGCTCAAAATATTGAGCACTTGGAATGTGACTTCTTTCTATGGGGTTCCCTAGGGTACGGCCTAGATGTCGTTGCCCCGGAGCTAACTCTAGGCGGGCCCCCACCTATCGGAGTTCGAAAGGCTAATCTTGACAAGCTTGTCCGGAGTATCATTACCGAATTTGGCTTTGAAGAAGTTGGCCACTTAAGGTATGTTAATCAAATTAACCTTGATAATAATTAGGCCCGGTTCTTTTTTTCGGTTGGTTATGGTTGGTTGTTGTGCGGTGTGGTGGAAATTTGAAAAGTGTAGTGGGTTATGGAAATAATTATAAGTGGGTTGGCATAACTTTTAATAAAATGATAAATAAAAATTGAAATGGTAAATGTGATGGGTTGTGATGGGTGTGAAACCGCAACCAACCAGCCGCGTAAAAGAACGGAGTCTTAATATACACAGAATGATATACATATATTTGATTTATATAATGGATTTTTATGTTAAAGGCATTGAAGAGAACAGTGGGAGGCATCCCAAGGCCATTGATGGATTTAAGTGCGGAGAACTTTGCAAGAGTAGTGGATCAAGCATTTGAGCATCCTCTTGATCCACCCTTTGATCCGTACAGAGACAGCCTCAGCTTTATGATGGCTTCTTATGTTCTTCCTTATGTGGGACTCAATGGCTATGTTGGTGCTAATCCTCAAATTCAAGGCTACGTTAGCAAGAGGGTAATAAACTAACCTCACAAACTCGCATATCCAAATTCCACAATAATAATAATGTGTCTTAAAACCAATTGCATTTAGTTTTAAACATCTTTAATTATATATAACTAATATTTTTCATGATTTTGAAAGTATTTTTAGTAGTGACACATATATATAAATAATAGTATGACCATATCAACTATATTAAATAACGTATATTTTATGCATAATTCTATAGTTATGAAAAAATATAAATAAAAACTAATAATTATATAACTTACACGTGGTAACAACCCTATAATTAATGAAGCATACCTTCACTTAAATACACATGAAGATAATTTGTAGAGAAATGTTTATGAAACTAAAGATAATTAAGAAGTATCTTAGTTGAAGATGTCTATTATTTTTAAATTTAAAATAGCTTTCATCACCTTTTTCCCGATATTATAAACATGTAAACTTGTTTCGTAAAAAGCTTTATGAAAAATGTAATTCAATTTTATGTTTTTACATGATGATGTATCTCAGGGTAAGACACTATTTAAATATCTTTCTTTTCACAAAATTAATATTATGATTTTTGACATCAACTTTTTTTTATAAGTACTATTAATTTTCAATTATAAGAGGCTAATTCCAATGCGTTAGTTACACCAACAATTGCAAATGACATATTAATCGAATGAATCTCATCCATTAGACGTCATATTCTCAAATATTTTTTGTATAAAAAGTTATGGATAAAATATAATATTATACAATTTATATATGATATTATAATTATAAAAATCAAGCATATCATTTTTTAATTTAATATACAAATATATAAGTTTTTATATCTTATCATTTTCATTTTATATTTTCTATTTGGAGCTGGATGAAACCAAAGTTCATCTCAATGATTCATACTTTTGGAAAATTATACACTTAAAATTAAGTTAGTTACATGTACTTTAATTTATGGAGCATTATTCTTGTTATTTTATCCTAAAATGGAGCATTCTGTAAATTTAGAACGTTACCCAATTTCTTAAAGTATAACGTAAGAAATCAATTGCTTCCAAATTAAAAGTAAAAGAAAATTCTTTTTCTTTTTGATAAAAAAGTAAAACAAAATTCTAGAATGTCGATCTTTTGACTTTTGATTCTTACTATTTGTGGTCATATATGCTAATATGCATCAAAGGAAGAGAAGAAAGTGAAATAAACGTAATTTGCTAAGCTAGGTAAACCAAAAACCATAGAGTTGGATCTACCCAAGATGTTGATTGGTGTACGTGGATTCTTTCGAAAACCACTAATAATCCAAGTGTAGTAGAGTCTTCTGTTGCCTAATGCTAACTATCCCTACTTAGCTACCGCTTTATGGGTTGGTACATGCTTTTACCCTCAACAAAGTTGTTCATCTATTCTTATTTGCTTCTACTAATTAACCTAACTTAATAATTAACCATCCCTCTATGTGATTTGTTCAAGCAAAGACAGTGAGAACATATTCCTCTACCCAATAGAAATGATAAAACTAACATGAAATTATCAAATTAGTTTTGTAATGTTTAGAATCAATTCCAATTTCTATATATAGTGATATTTGTTGAAATAATGTTGGGTTCTTTTGAAACATACACCCATGCTTCTTGTTTCCATTTTTTGCGCAGGTAAGAGGGGTTCATTCTTTGTCTAAGTTGAAAAAGTAGTAAATTATATTTACCCTACCTGACATTTGTGGTAATAATTTTTACACATCCGACATTTGTGAAATAATTTTTATCTTACCTGACATTAAGTGTTCATATATTTAAACCTCCTAAGACATTTTATATTTGATTTTTGTTGGATTTTCAAGCGAAAATTAAAAACATAAATATGAATTGACTTTTTTACCCTTGATATTAATTCATTTTTTATTTTTCATTTTCATTATAAGATATTTCTTCTATTATAATTGATTTTTTACCCTTTATATTTTATAAGATATTTTATAATTGGGTTTTTATTTTCAGAATGGGGAGGGATTGGGTTTTCGAATAAATAAAGTAGATAAAAGGTTGGGGTTTAAATGCCATATGACTTAATATTAACGGTAAAAACATCAATTCATATTTAATTGAAAGTCATATGAATTAATATCAAGGGTAGAAAAGGTCAATTCATATTTATCTTTTTAATGTTCGCCGGAAAATCGAACAAAAATCAGTTATAAAATATTTTATGAGGTTTAAATATATAAACACTTAATGTCGGGTAAGTTAAATTATTACACAAATGTCTGGTGCATAGAATTATTACCACGAATGTCAAGTAGGGTAAATGTAATTTACTCGAAGGAGAAGCTCCACTGTCAAAAGACAAACTAAATAGAATTGCTATTTTCTGAAATTAGTTCGCCTATATGTGGCAGCCATTAATTCTAGTGCCAAATTTCAATTCAATGTTACCTTTGTTTATCTTTATGTTATTTTTGGGGATAGTGAAGGAAAATCAATATCACAAAACTTTTTGGGATAGGAGAAAATCAGTTAATTAAAGATCTTTAATTAAAATTAATATTTTAGATTTTATTCAATGAATGTTAAAGGTAAATTTAAAAAAATAATAAATAATGTACTTTAGAATTATAAAATAACAAATAATATGAAATGAAAAAAGTTAAGCTAAAAAGTTAAATGGAAAACAACGGAGGGAGTACAAGTGTACAACTAACAATCAATGTGCATACTTCTATGCAGCTGCTAGCAGGACTATTAGGGGTTGAAGCAGGTCAAGATGCAGTGATCAGAATGTACCTATATGAGAGAGCCAATGAAACGGCACATCCATATAAGTTTACGGTGGCTGAGTATACAAATAGAATCTCCATCCTAAGAAACAAGTTGGGGATGTGCGGCATCAAAGACGAGGGCATAGTTGTCCCACCAGAGCTTGGGGCTGAAGGCATGACCTCCACCAATGTATTGTCCGCGAATCGAGACTCTCTCTCCTATCCTCGTACACCGGCTGAGATTCTTCGAATTACATATGAGACTGGCGATGAGCATGTACCTGGTGGGTTTTTTCCTAAGGGTGCAAATGGCAAAATTGCTAGGTCATATCTTGAAGAAAAATGGGATTAGTGGATTCAATAATAAAGTTTGGATTAATGTTTAATGAGATATGTAAATCCCTAGCTAGCTGCTAATATTAGCGCGTAATGAATTGCATGATGCTAGATTACAGGAAATAATCACCGTACCTTGCTTTCATGTAAAGGGAAGGGGTGATGCGTGGAATGCCCGTGCAGTTTGCTTGTTTAAGCGGGAGCTCCTGTATAAGGAGACATTGTGTGATTACAAACATAAATATGATTGTTTATTTGTCAATATTTTGTATTAACACGGGGATCCGCGGAATGAAAATTTTGGTTCCAAATTTATTTGTATAATTTGATTAGGTGCTTAAAATGAGAAATTTGATTTCAAAAGTATGAAATATGTAAACTAACCGGTATCCTCGTAGGATTACCAAAACTCACAACTGAAAGCGGGTTGTTTTTAAGTAGAATTTTGATCAATATAGCAAGATTGATCATCACGCTTTTTTGGATACTAGTCTGGGTAATGTGTGCTACGTATGCGTTGACCTGGCAACATACCTGTTCATCAAATGGTGGGTAGTGGGAGCAATTCTACCATCCTCAATGGTGGGTGGTGGAATCATACATGCTTCTGAGTTTTAATGTAATAGAGAAAGAGGTATGTTCTCATTATTTAGAATGTGGAATGAGGTATGTCTCATTCAATTCTGTCTTTGAATGTTGGACTAGTTCATATATCTCATAACACCACTAATCAAAAGATTAGTGAGAGAAATTCTCTCTCTATATGTACATCAAGATCTTTAATCCTTTTAAGAGAATGAGGGAGGCATCCAACTACTTGTTGTTTGTAGAGGTCGTTATTTTGCCAAAGACAAATAAGTGGAAACCATACTGACATAAGATATTTGTTCTCTCATAATGAGATATATATGGATAGACTATGTGACTTCGTGAAGAAGACAGTAACGCCCCGGAAATTCAATTATATAAAAGTCAAAGTCAAACTAACGTTAACAGACAAAACTTAGCGGAAGACTTCAAATTTAGTTTGGGCGTCACTGTCGTATTCCCGAAGGAACACAAGGCGAGAAAGGAAAACATAACTGTCTGCTAACGGTAACTACTAACAACTCAAAACAAACTTGAAGACATCATAACGAAAACAAAATAAAAAGATTCAAGGACTTCTAGACTCGTCGTCCTCACTTCTAATTCCCGTCCCCAACATTCAGATCTTCACCTGAAAACAAAACATTTCAAAAATGAGGGGGAAATCTCAATAATGTCTACCCCTAACGTTTAAAACAGTTTAAGTTCATTTCAATTCATTTTGGGAGAGGGAACAAGTCAAACCATTTCTCAAACCTTTAACCCTTAACTGTTTTCCTCAACCCATTCAATCCATATTTTAAGTCGCGGACGGGAGATCAAATCCAAAAAGAACATCGCCTGCCAAAGGCATCATAACAACTATCCTATATCAGGGATGCAACCCGATCTCCCGCACATAACCCATACAGGCATCGAATCCTGATCTCGGGGTTATCACCCGCATGAATATTAGCCTCTCAAAGGCATCAAACAATCGCCCATCAAGGGCATCATAACCTCTATCCTATATCAGGGATGAAACCCTGATCTCCTGGCACATAACACATACAGGCATCGAATCCTGATCTCGGGGTTATCACTCGCATGAATATTAGCCTCTCAAAGGCATCAAACAGTCGCCCATCAAGGGCATCATAACCTCTATCCTATATCAGGGATGAAACCCTGATCTCCTGGCATATAACCCATACAGGCATCGAATCCTGATCTCGGGGTTATCACCCGCATGAATATTAGCCTGTTAAAGGCATCAAACAACAACCCGCTTTATGTTTCCACTTTGAATTACTAATATATTATTCAAACTCAGCTCACGACTCTCAAGTCAAACCCAACCCAGGTTTATCAAAACCAATAATAAAACCACTAATAAAAGACCATCCAATTTCTCAACTTAATAAAATCAAAGCATAAACAATTACAAACAGTTATCCAAAGCAGATGGTCACATTTTCCTCATAAGGTCCCCTTTCGGGATGCAATTCTCAAAACAGATTAGAAAACATTAAAACACATTTAAAGAGCATCCCAGTGGGGATTAGAGCATAGACATTACCTGGTTAACTTCACTTCACAGCTAAGACGAACACACTTGAGCTCACTAACGACGCGAATTAGCTCGGGCCTAAAATAAAAGTAATTATTCTAATCAAAACGCGCCCTTCGAAGTTAGTATTAACTACCTTCTACCTAACCCTCCCCTAGGAACACTATAGGTTCCTACCAATCATGGATCAATACTTTAAATCATCTAACACGTTCAAGTAATCACATAACCGGATCAAAACATCACTTTCACATAACAACATTTTTATTAACAACAAGCATCAACAAAACAGATTACAGCATCCACATAAAAAGGGACAAAACCTTACTTCCCGATATCTTATGGGTCTGGTTTTGGACTTTTCGGAAACCTCAGGATGTCTACTAAAACTCTTAAATTGAACTCGAGACCCAACACACGCTTTAACATCCTCAAAAACCGTCATCTTTCCAAACTGTCCAGATCTAACCTAGGTCTGGTATTCGGGGTATAACTCGACCTACACAACTCCAAAGTCTATTCCGCAAAATTCCTATGAAAGCTAACATCTAGGGGAACCTCCAGACCAAAGGATCAAAGAACAACTATACTAATCGTGGTGACCCGATCTTTAGACACTAACAAAACTGTCCCGATCCCGGTTCTTATTTAATTTATAGTTTTCGGTTCTAACTTCCACCAATCGATCCCGGGGTCCTAATTAGGGCTTAGAACAGTAACTAAGATTCAAGATAGTTAATATAATCCAACTAAGGTCCAACATCAAACTTCCTACCACCAAAACCAAATTGTAAAACATGAAATCAACTTTAACATTTTCACTAACCCTAAAAGCATGCATGGTATAACAATAACATTACCTTAACATGAATTCTATAACATACTACTTCAAGATCCTATAATTACAACATGGATAATTATAAAATACGAATTTCTTAATCAAGATTCAAGAAAGAACTTAAAGAACAAATAAAGTACATATAATATTTAAACTACTAATCTCTTCTACAAGATTCAATCAAGAATTATGAATTAATAAACAAGAATCGAACTTTAGTAATTCAAACAACCTAACTTATTTATCAAGATTAAACATAAAATTAAACGTGATTGAACCCTAAAAGAATTTAAAGAACATGTGAATACTTAACTAACGATTTAAGAATTTATCTAGGTAATTAAACTCTTTAATTCGTGCATACAATAATTTTATTATCTAAAAATCCTAAACATGATTCACAAGAAAACATGGTATAACAAACAATTTGAACATTAATAATTTCACTACAATTATTACAAACCCTAATACACCAAATTAGAACATAAAAGTTACATATAATGAATTAGACAACTTACAAGTAATAAAAAACAATACAAGAACAAATTAGTTACAAATAACAACTTAATAAAAATTACACCCTAATTACCCAAATTACAAGATTTAAAAACAAGAAAATAATAATAATAATTATAATAACAATAATAACATAAAATAGAGAATAAAAGAAAGAAAGTTTCAAAAATAGTTTTAGGGTTTACGTAGGTTTTGCTAGGGCCAAGTCCGGGCGGTTTTCCGGTGACTGGACCGAGATGGTCGGTGGCACGTCGGTCGGCGGTGGTCGGACAGGGCACAGCAGTGATGCGTCGACGGTGTCCGGAACGGCGTCGAGCAGCGGGGTCGCGAGTTGGTTATCGCACCACACCCAGCGACAACAGCGAACGATTCGTCTTCCTCGTTCTGGGTGGTGTCGACGGCGGCTGTGGCGAGGACAGTGGTGCGACGTTGGTCGGCTGGCGAGGCCAGGCGGCGCGTCGGGTCCGGGCTGCAGCGAACCGGAGAGAGAGACAGAGGGAAAGCGAACGAAAGAGAGAGGAGAGAAAAGAGAGAGGAGGAAAGTGTGGCCGTCGGTGGTGGCTGGAGCGGTCTCCGGCGGTGCAGATGGTGGCGCGGCAGCTGGGTGTGGACGGCAGAGAGGAGAGCAAGGAGGGAGATGCTAGGGTTAGGGTTTAGGTTAATATTAGGGTTTGAGAGGAAAATAATTTATACTAAACACATAATTAAGGCCCAATTAGACTATTCTTAGTCCTAATCCAACCCAATAAGAAAATCATATTTTCTTTTGGAAAATAATAATTAGAGTAATACTAATAATACTAAACCCACGAAATTTACCGATATACCCTTGTTAGTCCCTCAACGATCCTACGAGCTCAAGTGTTAGCATCAATAAACATAAACGAATAATAATAAATAACGAAGTCAAACCTAATTTACTAACGACGTCACGGTCAACATCCTTGGATTTTTCGGGGTTTTACATCATTACCTCCTTAAAAGAAGTTTCGTCCTCGAAACTTAAGCTCAGACCTAACGGTTCGGTAACAATCCTAACGGTTCCGTTCTTCCTAAAACTTGAGGTTTTACATCATTACCTCCTTAAAAGAAGTTTCGTCCTCGAAATTTGACGCACCTTATGTGTTGAATAGGTGTTGATACTTCAACTTATTCTCCTAATCGACTTCTTAGATTGCTTCAGTTGGGGTATAGCTTTCCCATCACACTTTTACTAGGGGGACGGTTTCGATCTCTTCGAAGCTACTTCTCACAGCAAACGAAAATCTCTAACAGCTGCTCCTTGTGGGTCAGGTTCTCTTTCAGCCTTCGAATTCTCATCGAAGGTATTCTTCTGGTTCTAGGACCTCCTCGGGGCTATATTTCACATCCTCTTCGGGATTTAGATCTTTAAGAGAAGCTAGAGCCTCATGCTCATAGTAGACGTCGCAGTATTCCATCCAACATATGTCAATAACAAATAAGAAGGCAATTTCAACACAAAATGAAACAAGGAAAAAGACACACACCCCATTCCCCATAGGTATTGCTTATAGTCGTTCTCACCATGGACGTCCCCAGTAGACTCAACCACTTAGAACCAACTCTAAATCCAACTTTACCCTAGTCTTCCCATTATCGATCTTCTAAAATCATGAAATAAGATTTTTAGAACACACCAAACTGATAATTACCAACACCCAATATGTTATAAGATCCCAATAATCACCTCTCAAAACAAGTCTTTTGCTTCTGTGCTAGGGTAACATAAAATAACGATAGTTTTCAATAGTTTCCCTTGATAACTCAAGTAAGACCAAAATTTCTAATTTTCCTCTAATGCAACTGTACAATTTTCTTCCCTTCCAATGACGAGATCCCCATTATGTCAACCACCACAAGACTATTTAATAATATGTAACCATACGACATAACTTCCTTGAGGCAACCTTATTATCCGTAAGAGAAAGAGAAATTCCCGTTAATAATCTCAGATGTCAGATCACTAACCTGGCGCCTCAAATGACACATGAACCTTATGTTTTCATCTAATAGAAAGACCAAAAGCTAAGATTGACAACCCAAGACATGATTAACACTGTAATTAATTTACCAAACCACCATTTAACTCCAAAACACTTAACCACGCCAAATGAGACCTTTCCCTTATCTTACATTTGCCTAATAAGAACTAGCACTTGCCAATCATTACCCTCTCAACCCATTCAAAATGAGTTTCGTCCTCGAAACTCGAATAATGCTACACCAACCAATGCCTCAAACAAGAATCGAGCTTAACCTAATAAACCTTTATAGTATCTATTTGACTCCAAATATTGTCATTTCAAGTTATACTCAATTGTAACTTAAGAGCTTTCATGTACTTAAACCATCAAAATCATTCTTAATCACCACTTCTATTTGAGAACCACTAGTAATGGTAATTATCAAATCCAACACGTGTTTCAAGCACAAAAAGTACAGGGACCTGTGTTAGACAATAACCTACTTCGTACGTCTCATCATTTATCTTCCATTAACGGTAATCTCCCTAACCAATATAAGTAACCAGACATGATCCAACACTTCACTCAGCTCCTCCAATATCTTCAGCACTATATGCTCATTATGTCTAATTTCTTCCCTAATAGTTCTAGATAATAGACGTCACCATTAACAGAGATTGACAAATCAAAGAAAGAAATTGCTCTAATAAACATGCGATAACCAAACGATTCAGTTGGATGGTACTCAACAGAATTAATCAAATAATATTTCCATAGATTCATCAAATGTAAATAGATTATCCCAGAAAACATTCAGACAGGCCAATCAAATGATATTCATACCGAACTTAACCAGATGGGATTCGCAAAGATTGTAGGCATCAAATACCTGTAGCTTTCATCATGGGTTATACCCACTTCTCGGACGATCAACTCACTTCATGTACACAATCATAAATAAAAGGCTCGCAATAGGGAATAGACAATTACGTACATAGACTCACATGTTTGCATATATATGAATGGCAGTAAGCATATATGAGACCATGAATCGTGTATATACAACAGAAACTCACTCTGACATTCAAGGAAGGAATATTAAAAAACAAATAGTTACGGATCAAGTATATCTCCATCCCATAGTGAATAAAACTCTTTCAAAGTAACACTTTGCCATTCTTAACAATCTAATCATCCAGACAACCCCTCAGCTTGTAGATAACATAATAATAGTAATTGCACCATTCCACCTCAATAACAGCGCCCTCAACCATCACATAACTAGAGATTTTGTTTTTCACCACACAGTTCCTCACATTCTTGATTCATGACCTTAATATAACTTAAGATCCCTATAATTACAATAGCTTTGGAAGATCTTGCTTAGCTCAACATTACCTTAAGAGTATTCACTTACTCCAATACTCTAGGAACCAAAATTAAATTTAATACTTAGTTCGAAGCCTCATAATAGATATCCAAAAGTCTAGTTTAAATGTACGATTATCAACAAAATATCTCAACCTTTATCTCAAAAACAAGTTCTTGTTTCCTAAAAGTGGTCCTTGAAACTCAATACCCTGACCATAACCAATCATAATCCTAATATTACTCTGAAACCCATCATCTGCTCTAAATACTTCAAAGAAACGATGTTCATTCAAACTTACAGGAAGTCTCCAACTTACCGAACCACCAAAAATCAAATTAACCACGGGATTAAGCACAAAACCTTCACTTCAACTACACCCCTCAACTCGAACTTTAACCAACACTTTCCTTACAAAGTTCCCTCTAACCCAAGACCTCGACTTAGAATGAATCGCGTTGAATCACAAACATTAATTTTACCCCAAAACCAAAAATTGAAATCAAATGCCAACTTCACATATGAATCTTCAAGTATTCCCCAGGTCCATAAGTCAAAGTACATTCCCAATCATCATAGTCCATACTCCAAAACCCCATAAATACAATTTGAAGCCTTAAATAAACCCAAAGTGTTTAATAGAGATACCCAAGAGTTTCAATCGAACATAATATTCCCGAATACTCAACATCATACTCCACAAATAATATTAGCTTCTTGCATAACATCTCTTGGTACGGGAAAATAATAAATCGAAACAAAAGTTAAAAATAAAAATAAAACACATTAATCAAAACATGAAGACACAATCAAGCCGATGCAACGCAACCCACACCTACACTCATACTCCGATTTTAGCTTCCTAAGGTCTAACTAAACCTAAGAGACACTTAGGAGCTACTAGGTCGCAACCCAGAGCTCTGATACCATTCTGTAACGCCCCGGAAATTCAATTATATAAAAGTCAAAGTCAAACTAACGTTAACAGACAAAACTTAGCGGAAGACTTCAAATTTAGTTTGGGCGTCACTGCCGTATTCCCGAAGGAACACAAGGCGAGAAAGGAAAACACAACTGTCTGCTAACGGTAACTACTAACAACTCAAAACAAACTTGAAGACATCATAACGAAAACAAAATAAAAAGATTCAAGGACTTCTAGACTCGTCGTCCTCACTTCTAATTCCCGTCCCCAACATTCAGATCTTCACCTGAAAACAAAACATTTCAAAAATGAGGGGGAAATCTCAATAATGCCTACCCCTAACGTTTAAAACAGTTTAAGTTCATTTCAATTCATTTTGGGAGAGGGAACAAGTCAAACCATTTCTCAAACCTTTAACCCTTAACTGTTTTCCTCAACCCATTCAATCCATATTTTAAGTCGCGGGCGGGAGATCAAATCCAAAAAGAACATCGCCTGCCAAAGGCATCATAACAACTATCCTATTAGTTGAATGATCGGATTGATATAAAGACGTCAAAGTAATAAGCTAGTGGTTATCTTTTGCCTTTGTGGTAAAGAAAATGGGCAAGGCCAGGTTTGTCCTGGGTAACAATAACCAAAATTGTCCTAATCTTGTTCTTATATTGCATTGAGATATAGGAGACCTTGGAATATTTTTTGGTTAAGAGAGTGTGTGGTAGGAACCCCAGAGAAATTTTTTCCGAGGAAAATTTCCCATGGGAAGTTTTCCATGGGAAATATTTCCCTAAGAAAATTTTCCCTTAGCCCCCTCCCCCCTTCCCCCCCCCCCCCCCCAAGGGAAATTTTTCCTAGGAAAATGGAGAAAATGGTGGGCCCATCATGAAAGCTTTCCCGAAGTCAACCCGCATCCAAACATGGGGAAAATAAGTCAACTCGGAAAAATTGACCATTTCCCCAGGGTTATTGACCAACCAAACGCACCATAGAGTTACTTGAGCTTCAATAAGTCAAGAAAATCTTATTTTCTTATGAGTACTATAGTTCTTCATTTTTCAAGTGAGGAAATTGAAGATTAACAATTGCTCATTATATCAATTGAAATGGTAACTGTGATAAATCTAGGTTAATCATGGAACATGCTTTAATTCTCGTTAGAAAAGTTTTATCGAGTTGGTCAAGGAGCAAGATTTTGCCTTTATGATAAATATGGTTGTAATGATGGACACATTTGTTTGAGTTTGTTGCTATACGCTCAAACAGTTATGAGTATAGGCACATTTATGTGTCACCAGGCTTTGTGATCGACCTATAGTCACACATGTGATATTCCTAACGCTTGACTAGCGGGCAGATGAGATTAAGCGACATCAATACCAGGTGGATGTAAATGTTGTATTATCTTCATATATCTGTTGCATGAATGATAAATAAATTGTTCAAAAGTCGCCTCAATACCTCTAAGATCAGACTCCATTTTAGTTGAGTCGAAATATGAAACCCTCTGATTTCATACTATGCCTCGAAGCTGAATCACGAGTGTGGAGGATGATGTTAGGTACGTTAATCCGGGGACTCAGGTTAGATTTCTAGGGAAATCTATATTTAAGATTCGCATGGCATAGAAGAGTGACACACTCCAAGTTAGTGGGAGACATGCCACGACATACATTTCATATTCTGTGTGATATGTCGACATAGCGGAATGACAATTGATTCCCTTCTTTGTCGTTGTCTAAATTGAACAAGACCCTTTGACTTAGAACTGTAGTATGAAGTCAAAGTTTGATGTAGCTACTTTAATGTGCACTCCAAGGGCTATGAAATAATACAGTCTAGCGGAACACGTTAGGAAAGTTGTCTGGCGGAGATCTAGTATGATCAGTGTCTAAGGAGAATCAACCCGGCTATCTTGACCATATCAGCCCGGGCGATTATATTTGGTATATAATCATATGATATATCGGGTATGTATGCCGATGGTGATGCTAGGGTGATTCGGGGGTTTGTTACATGTGATGTTACATATGTTGTAACATATGAAAGTGATGGTGGCTTAATATAACACTACTGTTCATTTTGTTCTGGTGGCACGCCATATTATCTGTATGGTGAAACCCATTGAGAAAAAAGGCTTGTGTGGCCGAGTGGGAGTATTGAAATTTGGCCTTATGTACAGCCACACCCATTGGGCCTCAATACCTAATAGGGTTTAACCTAAGGTAATAGCCGCCTATAATTTTGCTAATTTGTGTGTTTAATGTAATGTTTTGCACCAACGTAAATGAGTAAATGGTTTTCAATTAGTCTCTCTTTCTGGTGCAATGTTTGTTGTTGAATATACAGGGATTCATATGTAATATCGACGTGTAATATTACTAAGATGCTAGTTTTGCCCCAAGGTAAAGTCAACGTATTAATCTATTGCCATGAAGTTTTATTAAGCTATATCTGGAGATCAATACCATCTTATGGTGTATTGCCCAACTATATAGCTATATTTACAGAATGAGAAAGAAGAATTGGATAGATGCTTGGTGACACTTTGGAACCATAAAAACCGTGCGGTGTTCCAAGGTCTACACTCTTGATGTAGATAAGATTAGGGTGGTGCAAGGTATAAATTGGAGAATAGCAGTATGAGAGACAAACTTGAAAATAGAGTTCCACACTCGACAACATCATTGTCTGTAAATTGTAGCTCTATCCCCCTAATTTTCTCATGAATGGTGGAGCTGTTAACACGTGTTTCTGTGGATGGAAGCAAAAATATAATGAAGTGTATGTGGTTAAATGTCCAAGCAGCTAGCAAGGAGGTGGAATCGAAAAGCAAATTTTGATAAATATTTGGCACAGTGAATGAAGTCAACAACTATAACAACTCGCCCTAAACCATTCTTATTTAAATCTCTTAGTCGTATTAATTAACAAATTTGTGCCTAAAATTTTTCTTTTTCTTTTTAACCCAGTGTGTGTTTTGCAGGACTTGACCAGTGCAACGATCATCCATGGTTCAGTTCAATTTTCTTTTTACAAGAAATCTCTACCGATAAATTTTTATGATGATTTCCGATCGTATCTGAATTCTTTTACCGAGACCGATATTTCGGGTCCTCCTTTATTCGATTAAATTTAAGGTTATAATTATGAGGGATTTTATGGAGGTGTTGGATATATTTATTTGGGTTCCAATAATAGTTTTACGGTTTAAGAAATTTCGGTAATTTGGAAAATTATGGAGATTTAAGTATAAGAGGGGAAGATTAAAATTGATAAAAACTTCCCCACTTTAAGTCATATGGGCTGGTTGTCACAAAGAAGAGAGGGGGGAGGGTTTTCCTTTTTGGGCTTTAAGTATTATAATAGTTATATATATACATGTTTTTAGGTGTAGCTTTCATTTTTAATCACATATCACACCCACTCACCTCCCATTCTCTTCCACTCCCACCTCCACGCCAGAACCAGCCCCTCCCCACCTGCCCCTGCTGCTGCCGCCACCAGCCAGCCACCGCCGGAGCGTTTTCCGGCCATTTTCCGGCCACCACGCCACGCCCCCATCACCATCTTCCCTCATTTCTTCCTCCTTTATCAAGAGTAATGTATTTCCTCTTCTCTCCTCTTGTTTTCTTCATGAGAATCATGGGTATACTTTAATTATTTGAGGTTTTTATGCCATTTTCAGAAGTGGAATTCAAGGTTATAGTGTTTAACAAGGGAAGTGTAAAGAACTCAAACTTCAAAGGAAGGAATTGGGTAAGTAAGTTCAAGTTCTTGTTGTCTTAGTGCTTTTCTAGTGAATTCATTGCAAATAATGGCCATGCATGTGAATTTTATGGACATAGATGAGTAAATTCTGGGTATTTAATTCTGGAAAATAAGGGCTTATGCTTAAGAAGTATTTTCGGCATGGAATTAGGGTGAGATTACTTCATATAAATTGCATGCAAGGCTAAATTAGGATCATGTGTGAATCTAGATGCAATCTGGAAATTCCAGAAGATGTAAAGTGTGAGTTCGACTCAATTTATAGCAGGAGTGTGTAGCCTAAGATGTTAGTTAACCCCCGGCTTTTGAATTTCGGGATTTCGATGTGTATATTGAGAGCTATGGCCAATTTTGTAAAACCGTGCAAATTAATACGTTTTCTGTTGTCAGTTTAAAGATGGCTGATTTTCGAATTGTTAGAGATTTCTTTTGATTAAGAGTTGAACATGAAAGTTTTAGAGGACATCCTGAGATTTCCGGAAAGGTATAATATGCGTCCATACGATATCGGGAGAGAGAGATATGAGGTTTTTATTGAAGGGCTGAAATTTGGGTTTTGCCCAGAACTTTAATCATGTGTTCTGACTTAATGGCTATGGTTCGCCTCCTTAGGATGTTTTACTCAATTTGTGGTCAACATAAGATTTGAAGTTTGTTCTGTAAGCTTTCCGAATTGGGGTTTTAGGCCTTCATTGAACATCGGGAGTGAGATTTATAAGTCTCCGATGGTTGGTTGGTAATCTGAGTTACCCCAGAAAATGTTATGTGACTACCCATCTTTATGGCCAAAAATCCAACTTGTTCCCATGATCAAATCAGTGGGTGGTCTCACTAAAAATTGTAGTATGTGAACCAAGCTTTCCAAAAAGTCCTCTTATGTCAGATTTCGATAAGTGGAGTTCGAGATATGATTTTCCGAATAATTGAGGTTTAAATGATTATATCTTTTGGGCGACTTGTAAAGACAATAGTATTTAACATCCTTAGCCATGTTTCTAGTCTTTATAAAGTTGAAGTGTATGTTCTAAGCTTCCTGAAAGGTCCTTTTATGTCGTGGTCCGATATCCGAAGAATGGAATATGACTTTAGGAGTACACCTTAAGGAGCGAGTTCATTATTAATGTTTATAGGGAATTTCCCAAGTTATTACTTCATGGTTCTACCTAGCTTAGATCCTAATTCATGGTCTTTATCCTTTTTAAGTTTCCTCAAGAGATCGTTGCACCACCGTTCAAGTCCCTGCTCGTGTCGGACGTGTTTCAAGTTTTCAGGTACGCAAATTGTCTAAATCCTCACTTTAATTCCAATATCTATTACTTATAATTCAAGTCATGACTAATGATCTATGTTTCATGTTTTAAGTGATTCCGCCCCATTTATTCTAGCTAGTCACGTGAAGTGCTAGCCCCATTTTTTAGACGCTCCTGATCAGAGTGTCCTAATGACCTGGCCAGTGTCGACTGTTTATCAGTCACCCAATCCAAACTTAGATCGGTTTGGGCATGCGCGTGTGTGAAGTGCTTAGCATTGATCGTAAGGGATACCACTCAATTATCTATCGCAAGATACATTTATTCTACTTATTTATATATATTCAACAATTTATTTCTTTTCCCCTTTCCCGCTTTCGAAAAGTTTTAACGGGCCATCAAGAAAGTTTGTTGCGAAATGCATTTTACTTATTAGAGGTTTGTGTACTGAGTGTTTCCTCCACTCATTTGCGAATGTTTTAATGTTTTGTTTTAGGCGGCCCGATCACTCAAGTCAAGCGAGATCAAGTGGAGTGTTTCTCCTAGTCAAGTAAAGGAGGTAGTGATGCTCTTCGGAGTGGAGTTCAATGAGTGATATGGATTCTAGGAACCAAGTATGGTAATTGATGTATAAGTGTATGAGTGTTTAGTTGCCCTCCAACTTTATGTTTGTATGGTGGTTTGTGTAATTGCGATCTTGGAGTTTGAGTTGTTGTTGTTGTCTGGTGGTTGCCTTGTCCGTTGTTGGACGGCGGTAATACCCCTAATCCTTGAGTTTTCCGCTGCGCTAATCACGGGTTTGCGAGCGATTAGTGAGTAACCCCATGATTATGGATTTGGGGCATTACAACTACTATTTCAAGGTATAGCTAACTCGGCATAAACATTTGTAGCCTTGCTTTGTCTTTTGAGTTGTGTTGCATGATGTGTATTGGTTTCTTCCATTCTTAGCAATAGTTATAGTGTTGTATTTAATTAAATAGACAAGTGAAGATACAACTATTGGTCATGTGCATTTTTTTTTTATTTTTCATTTTGACAAATTTATTATAGTACCTTTTTATTTGATAGTATGATTAATGTTTTGTTCTTTGTAATTTGTCTCTATATTTACCAATTTTCTTAAAATTAAAATATCTATTTTATTAGACTTCGTGCATCAAACGGGTTTAAGACTAGCTAGTTAAGTATGAAGATAAAACTATTTTGTTGGTTGTCTCATTATCTGAATCGTACAAAAACCTCAAGGATCAGACTTACTTTTTTTAATGGTAAAGATGAATTAAATCTTTATCATTTAAATTGTAAAAGTTATTCTTCTGTTAAAAGAAATATTTGACCTTGACGATAAATCCAATTGTGACGATTTGTTTGTAAAAGAGAAGATAACCAACTTTAAATGTCAAAAAAAAAAACAAAGCCTTTTGCAACTATTGTAGGAACCTGGCGATATTACCAAGCGTCGAATTAAAGTTGAAAAATAAAAGGGGAAAAGAGGTTAAGAACGATGATAATCAAGAAAATTCTATAGTTGCTTTTGCTAAAGGTACTAATAATGTTTTGTTTGTGCTATATGACAAGGAAAATGTTATTTCTTCTTATTAGGTCCTTGATTCGGGTTGTGCTCATCATATGTGTCCTAATAAGTATTAGATTTCTACATATGATCCCATTGAATCTAGCGCTGTGCACGTGGGAAATAATAACTTGTGTAGATTTTTGGAAATTGGTACTATTAAGGTCAAGACTCATGATGACAACATTAAGACATTTTCAATTGTTCGCTATGCCTCTCATTTAAAGCATGGCATCATCTCTTTGGGCATCCTTGAACCAAAAGGGTGTAGCTTTTCTTTTTAAGGTGGAGTTCTACAGGTGACGGGAGGTACTAAGGTTCTAAGGGTTTCAAACCAAGAAGGTTATACCTTCTACAAGGTTCTGTCGTGACAGGTCCTTAATAGTCCAAAGGCTATTTGGACATTCTTCCACTTCAAATTGAATTCAGCCCTACGAGGCTTAACTCTTCGGGGTTCCTCAACAGTATTAGAGGAATTTGGTCTAAGATGGAGATTGCTGGACTAATGAACCAAATCTTTTATTAGTTAAAAGAATAGAGAATAGATATAAAGGTGTTTGAGAGAGTACCTTGTTAAAAAAGCTAAATGGTTTACTACAGTTAAAGTGGGAAGACAGATAGGATTTAAGTCAATTTGGCACTGTTCTTTTATGCAGGTTGTATGGTGCGGGAATGATGCAGTATGGTGAAACTGTGGAAAGTGCAGTACAGTGTGGAATGGTATGGTAAAATTTGTGGAAAGAATAATTGATATGGTAGCCGATGACATATAATAGAAAAGTAGAGAAAAAAGTGAGAGAGAAAGTGAGGAGATATATGAGTAATGATTGTGGTAAAGTGTGATATGATATGATAAAGTGTGGAAGAATATTGAGTAGTATGGTGAGTTGTGGTATTGCACCGCATCGCTTCGTACAAAAGAACATGGCCTTATTTGGGTTACTTTGCTTCTCACGAATCATTGTTTCAAAAGCACTAGCACCCTTTATTTTTGGATTTTTTGCGAGTCCTTCCCCTACCTACTCTTCTCTTTTGTTTTCTGCTTTCAATTGTTGTTGTTTTGATTTGGATTGTTATTTAGGGGAATTGGGTGGTTAGAGAAATTTGTCTCTCTTAGGCTTAGGATATCGTTTTTCTGTTTGTTACTTGACTAATTCCCCATTAAGTTCCCTGAAAACATAAGGATGGATCAGTCACCTAAAAATATTTCTTTGCCCAGAAGATCACTTCATAGTACTCCATCTGTTCCATATTATTTGTTACTTGACTTTTATGGTCTCCAAATGTCATTTTTTGACTGATAATTTCTCATATACTGTTTTATTAACAATTGTAATATTATAATTTTATGTTATTATTTTCGTTACTAATCTAATGCTAGTAATTTACAAAGTGAATCATTGTATATGTTAACAAATTAGGGTGTGTTTGGTGCAAAGGAAAATTATTTTTTAGGAAAATGGTTTTCCTTGTAAAATGATTTTCTTAAAAAGTGAATTTTCATTTGATATTTTGTCAAGTTTGGAATACGGAAAAATGGTTTCCTTGAAAAATAATTTTCATATGTTTGGCAATGAAAAGAGAGACATGCACACACACACACACACACAAAGAATAATTAAAATGTGTGTATAAGAAAGAATGGTGGAGACACAAAGAGGGGGAGAAAGAAGAGGGAGATTAAACGGGGTGCGAGAGAGAGAGAGAGAGAGAGAGAGAGAGAGAGAGAGAGAGAGAGATGGGGAGGGAGGGAAAGAAATATTAAAACGTATTCATGAGAGAGATTGGTGGAGAGAGAGAGAGAGAGAAATACTAAAACGAGTTTATGAGAGAGAGTGGTGGAGAAAGAGAGAGAGAGCAGAGGGAGAGAGATTAAAATAGGTGTATGAGAGAAAGAAAGAAGAGAGAGAGAGAGAGAGAGAGAGAGAGAGAAAATAATTTACAAAGGAAGGGGCAAATTATTTTTCTGGAAAATAGTTTTCCCCATTTTCTATCCATCGAACACCGGAAAATGAGAAAATTATCTTTTAGAAAATGGTTTTCATCCCTACCAAACACATCCTTAATGGTAAAAGGTTTTAAAGTTCGATCAACATAATTTTTTATGTGACAAATAATATGGAACGAGTAGAGTAGTTTGTAATACCACCCAAGAATATATTTTTAAAAACTAGTTGCGTATTATTAAAAATATTACCGAGGTTATATTTAAAAGAATAAAGAAAAGGCAATAATGAAAAATAAAAGGAATAATTTTCTTATTTAAAAGAATAAAGAAAAAAGAATAGTGTATATGAAAAAAAAGAAAAGAAAGAAAAGTTATCAATACAAACATACACACATTAATGCACACATTAATGTTATATGATTTTTTTAAAAATTAAATAAAATCAATTATAGGTTTCCCAAAATGCCCTCATTAGAATCCACATATTTCGATCCACACCCTTCGTACACAGATATATATATATATATATATATATATATATATATATATATATATATATATATATATATAGGATAATTGTTTTCTAATAATCCATACTTTCACCAATTGGATAATGGTGGACTAAACTTTCACTTTGTATTCTGGTGGTCCAAAAAAAAATATAATTGGATTTGAGTGGGACGCCGCCGAGTTGAGTGGTGGTGACTCGGTGGTTTTCTGACATGGCATATTGGCTATGTGTTTGACCGGATTGACTTTAATTTTTATTGCCACGTCACTTATAAAACACATCTCCAAAGCTTTTCCCTTTTTTTTAATGTCCAGCATGGAAAATTTTTTTATCCCCCTTTTCCCCTTCTTTCTCTCTCTTCTTTTTCCATTTCCACTTTTGTTTTTCCGATTCCCCTTTTCCCTAAATTATCTCTCTTCTGTGCCCTCTCTCTCTGTCTCTCACTCTCTCTCTCTTCCTTTGTTCCAGTTTCTCCCTCTCCCTCTCCGACGGCCACCTCCCACTTCCAGCAAAAATGGCGTATAAAACCCTTCGCACAGGAGCTTCGATCGCGACTCGCCTGCTCAACCCGACACCTGATCAAACTACCACCAATTCAACTCAATAAACCCTAACTTTTGCACCTTTGTGTAGCACTTCGCAACTTTTCCCCTCCCTATCAAACCCCTCTATTTCCTCTCTGTTTTCCCCGCAAATCGAAAAGGGCTCAAACAAAACCCCCCATTTTCCCTCACTACATTTGTAAACTCAAACCCATCCTCATTTTCTTCTTCGAATGATCTTCCGCTGCTTGAGCTCTCCAAATCCAGGCTGCTCTGCCTTCCATTGCAGAGTAATTCGAAGAACTCGACAACGATGAACACCCCCTCGAAGAAGAACTCAAAGTGTCGTTTTAAGACAAATTGTGCCCTAAATAGGTTTCAAATATGTTATTCTTTATAAAAACCAACCAAATTCAACCCCACGTTTTTTAATCTGAGAAGACAAGGAGGATTGAGATGGGTTTCTGAGTTTTGATTTTTGATTTTGGTTGAGTTGGTGGATGTGTTGATGGTGAGAAACAGGGGAATGGAGTTTTAATTTATGGTAGCCATGGATGAAGGTGAGAAATAGGGGAATGGAGTTTTAATTTTTGGATGATGGTGACTGGTGAGAAATAGGGGAGTGATGGTGAGGGGGTGGGTCGTGCTGATGGTGGTGGTTGAGGAGGGTGAAGAGGAAGGTGAAGGTGAATAGAGAGAAGAAGAGGAGGAGGCATCTGAGTGCTTGAGGGAATCTGGGTGAGGGTGAAGAAGAACGAGAGAGAGAGAGAGAGAGAGAGCTGGAAAGGGAAAAAGAAAAGAGAGAAAGAAGGGGAAAAGGGGGATAAAAAATTTTTCCATGCTGGACATTAAAAAAAAGGGAAAAGATTTGGACATGTGTTTTATAAGTGACGTGGCAATAAAAATTAAAGTCAACCCGGTCAAACACATGGCCAATGTGCCCTGTCAGAAAACCACCGAGTCACCACCACTCAACTCGGCGGCATCCCACTAAAATCCAATTATATTTTTTTGGACCACCAGAATACAAAGTGAAAGTACGGTCCACCATTGTCCAATTGGTGAAAGTAGAGATTATTAGAATCCAATTATCCTATATATATATATATATATATATATATATATATATATATATGATTTGGGATCGTTTTTGAAAAACAGTGACCTCCCAACAATATTGGTCTAAAGACACTTTTTTTTTTAAAAAAAGAAAAATGAATTGGAGGTACCTAACATTTTATAGAAATTATTTTTCGGTCCTCATGCTTCTAGATTATATTTTAAATTACCTCATAATTTATGTTTAATACTTTTTCAGGGAACTAATAACATGTAACTCCCCTAAAGTTTTGTAAAATGAGGATTTTGCCCTCCATATTTGGGAAATGATAATTACCCAACCTAAACTTTACTTTTTATATAAATGTACACTTTTTCCGATTAGTCACCGACCTAGACATATTTGCCCCCATAATTTTATCTACTTTGACGAAAATACCCTCCATATTTTAATTGAAAAGATGAAAATACTCTCTAAAGCTTCACAATCTGCCATCGCATCGCTTTTTCATACTTCATTCACAGAGACTTCAGTTGATTAATGGCCCAAATAATTGCAATCCATTGCAGAACAGAGAGCTAATATTGTGTAGATGAGTACGAATATTGCAGAAAAAAATATCATGGCCATGTACATAAAGTATATTAGCTGCAAACCAAAATCATATATAATAAAATTATTTGCACAGGTTTGCAGGATACTTGGAATGAATCGCTATTTGCCAAACTTTTCTACTCATAGAGAGCAGTTGACCCTCAATATTTGCACAGTTTTTGCTCTATTCATTTATTATTATTTTTTCAATGAACTTTACTCGATGAAAGGGCGGCTAATATACTAATGTTGTCATTTAATTTAGGCTCTTCAAGAAGAAGATGGGAAAACTGTACTCTTTGATGAGTACTCCCAAATGCTTATATCAGTCATAAAAGAGAATTTCATTAAAATCCAGATGAGACAGGGGTGGTGGGGTGCCTTTTATGAGCAAATTGGAGGTTATAGTTGAGGGTATAAAAGAAAATTGGGGAAGGAAGAAATTTTAAATGAAGGCTAATTTCAAACTTTCACCACTTAAGTTGACTAAATAAATTTGAAAAAGTGTATATAAATGATATCAACAATGGTCATGTATCGTATTTATTGTATTTACTGTTTGTTAGGTTGGGTAATTAACATTTCTCAAATATAGAGGGTAAAATCCTCATTTTTCAAAACATTGGGGGAGTTATATGTTATTAGTTCAGTCAGGAATAGATATGGTAGTTTAACATGTTTCCAACAAGGTTACCTGGACGATTGAAATGTCTTTCATTTTTTTAGTGTTAATGCTGAGCGACAATAAATACGTTGAAACAACTCTCCATCAAAACATCGCCAAAAATATGTTCAAATTACAAAATTTATTCCCTAAAATTTTTAACTTGAATTATAAAATACTTTATAATATATTCTATAAGACCAAATTAGGATTTTACCCATTGAAGTTTAGTAAAAGTGGAATTTTACCCCCAAGGTTTGGGAAATTAAGTTTATCCTACTTGAAGTTTGAACCTTTTATTATTTTACTCCTTTTCCGATGAATGACAATTTTACCCCTGTAAGAGGTATGAAAGTCTAAAATAATCCTAATTAAAAACATTTGTCCCAACAAACACAAAGTATTTTGCTGCTTGGTTGAAACCCAGTTGAATTTGACTCAAATTTTTCTCTAGGTATTGTCTGGATTTGCGAATTGGTGGGAAAAAAAAAGGGTTTAGCATCATCAATCTGCTAATTCACAACACAAACTGAGAATGAAAGAGGAATTTAACGAAAATAACCCTAACTTGAATCCTAATTTGAATGAAATTCGATTGGCTATAAAATCTCAAATCAAGCAAGAATGACATAACAATTGACCGAAAAAAGGCATACCTTCATATGAATATGCAACAAACACTGAAAATGAGAGAGGAATTCACAATTGTAAAATTCTGGAAAATTAGAGAGGAATCCAGAGAAATAGGATGAAGAACAATCGTATTTGGAGAATGAGAGGCAGAAGGCAAAGTGAAGGGACCAATGACCCAAGGGTGAGGTCATTTCTAATTTGAGTCTTTTATGTTAAGGGTAATTTGGACAATTAACATTAATTTTATCAATAAATTAATATGAAAATGTTGTATTTAAACTTTAATACAAAGGTTAAGAAGGTTAATTATTAGTTGATTCAAACTTAAGGTAGGATAAAACTAATTTTGAAAATCTTGGGGCTAAAATCCTACTTTTATAAAATCTCAATGAGTAAAAACCTAATTAGTTCTATTCTATAACCATGGATGCTAATAATAAAATTAAAGGGAAATTTCATTTGGTAGGCGTGCTTCAACTTTTGTCTATTCCAAGTTGTCAACCACTTTTTAAATTATTTAAAGTGGTAGAGTTATTTTGAAAATTATTTTATCTCGTGAGCTTCTTTCTGTACCGTTGTTAAAATATTGGTCGCAAAACTTTCCTCGGCTATTAATTTCATTTTGCTCTCCCTATCAATCTCACACTCGACTTACTTTGATTAATATCTAAAATGTTTGACAACTAGGAATAATTTTTTAAAGTGCTTGAAAACTTAGAATAATTTTAAAAAAGATTTTTGGACGCTAATATATTTGAACTTTTAGAGTATTGGATAATATACACTGAACTTTGACCTTAGACAATAATACAATGTACTTTAAGGGGCGTTGGACAATAATACACCCGGAAAGATTCCGACGGTGGCTGAATTGGTGGTGATCCTACGTGGCAGACAAAAGTTAAGTATAAAAGCGTCCAAAAACCCTTTTAAAAATTTTAAAATAAGTCTACCATTTGGAATAATTTTCAAAATGAGTCTATCACTTTAAATAATTTAAAAAATAGTTGACAATTTGAAATAAGCAAAAGTTGACGCTGACCAAATAATATTTATAGAGTTATCTCCAAATTGATATTTTTTTAAAAAAAAAAAAATTTGACTCCAGGCATCCAGGGGAAGGAAACTGGGTCAATCTGAGGGGTTTTTCCCGCCAACAAAAACAAGGGCGTTGGCTGCAGTTCGTCGTCGACTCTCAACTGCGTAGTGACTAGAGAGAGATGGAGGTTAGTGTGAGCGGCAACTCTCTGAAGACGTTTGCTCGCTCCATCAACTGCCTTGCTAAGATCGGCAACGAGCTCGCCATTCAAGCTTCTGCTTCTCAGGTTCCCCCTTCTCTCTATCTCTCTCTTTTTGCGTTTTATTTCTCTGCTACTTTCCTACTTATTTCTATCGTCTTTTATTTTGTGTCGCTCAAATCATTTTGAATTGTTTGAATTCTCCTCTTTAATACACAACTTTTACTTCAATCTCGTATTCACTCCTCGAAATTTGCTTGTTCTCTGAAGTTTGTTTGTTAATTAGTGTGCGAACCGCTTCTAGGGTTTTACTGGTTCTTAATTTTGCAACGCCTAGTAAAATCCTGTGATCTCTTCTCTAGCGCGTCTAAAATAGCATGTCCGCATACGATCGGGGTAATTTGAAGTGGGACAGTAGATTGAAGCTTTAATTTAACCAACTTATATTCTAATTGTTATTCTTATTCCTGATTGCAGCTTGCATTTTACACTCTTAACTCATCCCGCTCGGCCTATCAATCCATCTCGTTCAAACCTGATTTCTTCGATATCTACACTGTCACTGGTGCCCAAGTCCAATTTAGCATCCTGTTGAAGGTAACTGGCTATTCCTTCATGGGGACACTGAAAAACCATCTTTTGAAGTACCTATTGTGGTTTTTAGATTAATATCTGCAATGGGGTTGTTTGCGTAGGCTGTTTGCGCTGTTTTGAGGACCCCAATTTCAGGTATTGATAATTTACGGGTTCATTTACTGGATCAAGATGCAGCTAAAGTCAAGTGGACATTGGAGTGCCTTAGTGGTAATTTTCTTAGCACATGGATGATAAGGGGTTTGTTTTTTTTGGTGGGTTTGTCTCTTATTTTTACTTCATGAGATTGTGCAGGTATGAGGAAAACATATTGGATTAACTGCAATGTGGATCCTGATATACAACATTTGTCTCTGGACAAGGGAAGATTCCAGAGCAATTTTGTTGTTAGGCCTCGTGATCTCAACAGACTACTTTCGAATTTCCAATCATCTCTTCATGAGATTACCATCATCGCAACAGATCCATCAGCTTTGCCTTCAGATGCTGCAAGTGAGATTGGAGGCAAGGCTGTTGAACTCAGAAGTTATATAGACCCGACAAATGGTAGAGATAAAAAACTTAGCGTTTTCAAACTCTTATCTTATAACCTGGATTTATGCATTTATATGATATGTGATGCTTGGTTTCATTGTAGATAGTGGTTCATCATTGCACACACAGTTGTGGATAGATCCAGTAGAAGAGTTCCTGCAATATGCTCACACTGGAAATCCAGTGGATGTTACATTTGGTGTCAAGGAGTTAAAGGTACACCAAAATCTAAACATATGTGATAGAAAATAATTATCAATTATCAAACATATGATAATAAATGGTTTTTTGTTATTAAGAATATATGAATGAATTGAATCAATGGGAGTAGTAGGTAGCGAACTATTTCTTAATCTTGGGTCCATTGGAACCGGTCTCTCTAAATTGCAAAATTTAGGTGTAAGATTGCTACATCCGACCCTTCCATGCCTCGTCTAAGTGGGATTTTGGAGTATTGGTTTTGGTTATGAATGAATTGAATCAGTTCAGAAGCTGTGAGTATCATATCACTTCACAGTAGTTTGTTTCACTGGCAATTTATCGGTCCTACTTTTATTTGTTTTTACTTCTACTGAATAGCATTTCTTTCCTACGTTGAAAGAAGTTACTTTAAGGATTTTTGGACGCTAATATACTGAACTTTTCGAGTATTGCACAATAATGTACTGAACTTTGACATTGGACAATAATGCACTGAACTTTGAGGGGTGTTAAACAATAATGCACTGAACTTTGAGGGGTGTTAAACAATAATGCACCCAAAATAATTTCAACGGTGGCTGACTTGGTAGCGATCTTACGTGACAGACCGAGAAGATAAATAGACTAAATAGTATCTAAATTTATGGCATGTCAGCTAATTTACATAAGTAAAGGTGATTTTATATATCTACAACAACAATCTTTGGCGGAAACACGATTAAACAAATGTGATTATCTTTTTTTTACTCTTTTCAAAGTTGATTATCTTTGCTTATGTGTGGATTAGCTGACATGTCATAAATTTAAATATTTTTGGATCAATTCATCTCCTCCATGTGCTACGTAAGATTGCTACTAAGTTAGTCATTGCCAAAATCGTTTTGAGTGTATTATTGTTCAACACTCCCAAAAGTACAGTGTATTTTTGTCCAAGGTCAAAGTCTAGTTCATTATTGTCCAATACCCCAAAAGTTCAGTATATTAGCATCCAAAACCCCTTTAAAGTTGGTTACATGTTTCACTTCAGTTCCACATTGAATTTGCGGACCAATAATCAATATTTGTTACCTTATCTGCCAATTTCAGGCATTTCTTTCGTTCTGTGAAGCCTGCGAAGTAGATATTCATTTGTTTTTTGAGAAGGCTGGCGAGTAAGCTTTCTGCCTATTCTCTCCACTATGATTCCAATGAATACTTATGGAGTAACTACTATTTTCTTTCATTTTCCTGATCTAAAGGTTGTTATTATCATTGTTGCTGTCAAGTGAGTTATGTTTGTATGATGCAGAGGCTTAAATTTATCCTAACTGTGGCACATGATTGTGATGTCAATATTAGCGTTTAAGGTTATATTATCTTGCTTTTTTCTCCTGCCTTTTTGCTGTATGTCATGACTTGAAAATTGTCATCTCACTACTGAACAGGCCTATTCTAATGACACCTAAATTTGGCCTGGACGATGATGGGTCTACGTCAACCATTGATGCTAAGCTTGTACTTTCAACAATGCTTATGTCACAACTGCATGAAGGAAATCCAACAGCGCCTCCAGTGTCAGAAGGTACTTCTCATGGCCAGTCCAGTCGTGAGACTGGACAAGAAGCAAAGCAAGGACGTGCAAGGGTGCACGCCTCGGCACCTGCATCTGACCACACCAAAATCTGGTCCGATCTTTCAGGTAATTGATTGTTTTTTTCCCCAAGAGCAAATTGATTAAACTTATCAATTATTTAACTTGAAAAGTTGGAACAGCTAGTGCTGCCAAAACTGGTACCGGTAGTGGCAGTGGCAGCAGACAAGTTCAACAGGAGGCAAACACTAATGTGAATGAGCAGGGGGAACTAGATAAGTTTAGCACCATGCAAATTTCAAAGGCCGCCCAAATTGGGGACAATGTTCCTGGTGACCCTAATATGTATCCTATGGGATTATTACCATTTATATTCTACTTTTTTGCTGTTGACTTGATGCGTTTCTAATTTTCTCAGCAAATTGCAGAACTGCGTGTTAGTAGCTGTTATAATTAATTTAAAATATACATCAGTCTAAAACTCTGATTGTTACGGATACTTTTTCTGGTGATGTTATAAACATTATTTAACATAGTCATGAAATAAAAGCTTATTATATTCATGAAATAAAAGCTTATTATGTCCCCCAGAAAGTTGGAGTTAGAACTTGTTGAAATACACATCACTTGCTACGAATGGCCACTAATCTTATGATCAACAACCTTCCCAAGCATAAACTTTTTCTTTATTGTCAAGTAGAGCTTTGGCAGATAATCTATGATTTTGAAGCAAGCAGCTGTCTCCCCCCCCCCCCCACCCCCAAAAAAAAAAAAAAAAAACCCTAAAGACAGCGTAGCCTTGGGCAATACTTATATGTGAATCGCATGGGCATCTTCCATCATATTTGTCTGCGTATTGGTCATTGCCTAAGAATGTTGCAACATGACTTCAGTAGCCCAGGATGGTGTCCCGCCTGGGGGGGGGGGGGGAGTAAGCAGATGAAACACAAGGAGAGACAAGTAAAGTTACTTTTCAGAGTTTCAGCTTTATTGATGTAATCTGAACACAATTGAACCTGTCAATATGACTTAACATAGAAACTATTATCTGAAGAGGCAATGCTAACCCTTTTGTTACTAAAATAACAATGTCTAAGTCATTCCCTTTTGCAGTTTGTTAGCCTGTTTAGCTCGCCATGCTGTCCCTTAGGGTGGAATGGATGCTTCCATTTTTTACTTGGAGCAAGAATTAGGCAGTCTACTATGAGAAATTGGGAACGTCTGTCTTAAGGTTAAACTTTTATTTGCTAATGGTGCGAATTATTTAATGTGAGACTTCTGATGTTCTAAATGGTTGGTGTCTGCTCCATATTTCTGTCACACACGATCAGTTGCTACCCTTCTTGGATCCACTGTATTGTTGCTTTGTGGCAGTCAATGAAGATACTTTATTTGGGTTCCTATTGGATGTAAATATTAGCTTCACGAGTCTTCTCAGGTCAAGAAGCTATGATGCTTCTTTCATTGTTACAAGGGTTTAATTTTTTTTCTTAACTGGTCCTTTTAGCTCCCGTCATATGGAAACTGACCAGATGGTGGAACGTGGAGGTTAGTGAAGTGACTAAATTCTGTAAATCAAGCTTGGGTTATATGGAACACATGATTAGTTCGATATTTGGTCTTGCTTGCAGTGATTTCTCAGAAGGGTCAAGGGTTTTCTCAGCATCATTCTCAGCATCATCCCAGCAACTGGGTTGAAGCAGATGAGGATGATGATGAAGAAGAGGAGGAAGAACTGTGTGTACAGCCCACACCACCATACTATGAAGAACATTGAGAGTCTTGGGTAGCCAGCTGTTTCATCTTGTGAGTTATTTTGCATTTGCAGATTGCTATCTGACTTTATTTGAAAAGATTGTTCTTTGTCAACAGTCATACCTTATAACCTCAAACCTTGTATGATGCTTGATGCCATAATTGGTTGCTTCGCCCATTCTTTTGAAAATCCAAAGTATTTGTTTTCTCTAGAGTCATATCTTTTCACCTTGTATGGTGCTTGATACCCTAATTTTCTTTACATGGCTGGCTAGAGCCCATGATATTGAGCATGGAAACATATATGTCAAATAAGTGCTTCAGCCATTCTTTCAAAGCCCGAAGTAATTTCTGGTCTAGAGACATACTAATATCCTTGTATGATTCTTGATATCATAATTTCCTTTATGGCTGACTAGAGCCTATGATATTGACAAGACAACTACTTAATGCATGGCATATATTAAAGTTGGTGGGAATACAAGGGTGCTGTCAGTGCTGTCTGGATCATCTATCTTTGACTGTGGTAACTTTGACATGACCCGAAAGGCATAGGAAAATATCAGTACTGAAGTTATGCATAAGTTCGATTATAGAAGATAAAATCTTAATGGCTGATATTTGTCATATGAATTGTTAACCATTATTAGTGTCCTGGTGATCGGACTCTCCCATCAAAGCCTTATTGATCTTGGGAGGAGCATTGGTCAGTTAGTATACTTCTAAAGCCCCATTTTGTATGCTTATAAAGTGTCAAGCCACAATTTCACAGTTCATGTTGACGTGGAAGAGGATGAAAAGAAGATCGCTATAACCAAATTTGTGGCACCTATCATCCTAGAAATAGTCTGGTAAAATATGCCAGAAGATGCCATGCAGGTTGTGGCATAAGACTAGTTAAGATTGCATTATGCCTACAGCAGATGCCACTACATGGAACGACAGATTGAAACCTCTCATCTTCTCACTCAGAGAATTATCTCAAAATTTAGTTGGAGTTTAAGAAGCTCAGCCCCCCTATTTACTGTTCTCAATACAAGGGGTTTGGAGGAGAAAGCATAGTAAAATATGCTTCTGGATTTGCTTCGGAGTGTCGAGCGGTTAAGTAACATTAGCGTTATTAGGTCCTGGATCCTTACTCTTCACTTAGAAGCATGAACAAGGTTAAAAATCTAGGATGGTGAATAAGATTTGCTGATGTCCTGATTAAAGATGCTATATTCAATATATCCCTGTCATCTTTAAGCACCAGGGAGAAAACTTTAGTAGCAGAGTTTGTTCCCCTGCCTGGGCACCATCCACTCACATTCTCTGATTTCCTGCAATCCGTACTTCTAAGCTCCAGTCATCTGAGTTCACTTTCTGATCCAGCATTACAAAATATTTCATACCAAAAATTGTTCTATTTGTTATATACATAGTTTGCAAGATTGAGACTTGCTCATGTCGTTCATTACCTCATGAGTAATGGCAAACTCGATAAATTGTTTGTGGATTGTAGTGTAGGCAGGCAAGATTCTGTGTAGAGCTTGACCGGAACTTCTCTTGATGGAGTGGTATAATGATTTCCCCCCTCCACCGAGCGACCAATACAATTCCAAGGCAAAAGTTCCTTTCAGCTCCTTCTGTGCTAATGCTCACCCCACCCCTTTCCACCATAGCTCAGCTACCATTATTTAGGACATGGTGATGAATCATACTTGGTATTGTGGGTTTATTTTTTATTTTTTATTTTAACTGCAGACTGCAGAGACATGAACTGGTGAGTATAATATCTCCATCTCTTCGCGTTTAGTTAGCCTGTCGAATCACAACGAACACGGGGACAGTTATGAAAGTAACTTGCTAAGGACATGTTTGCCAGATAATGATTCTTGAAGATCAGGATTTTAATTGGCGGGCATGAATAGCAAGTGTGAATTATGATTGACCCCATCCATGATGAGGACAGGTTACACACAAACAAGCTGGGGGTTGAAATTAATGAACCCATGGCCTTGGTGGGAGAAACTTAATTTGCCAAACAATTCTTAAACCAGTTTTCATCGAAGCTTCCACTGCATCTCTTTTTTCTGCTCTTCCTTTGCAAGGATAATGCTATTTAAAGTGCCTTTGGTAGCCTTCTCTGATAAGACATTGGCAACATTTCCCTTTGGTTAAAGCTTCTACTTTCTATTAATTGGAAAGGACACATCATCTTTGGTTCATTATAAATTTCTCTCTATTAAACTCATATTGTTTGTGTATCTCTCACTTTTTATATTAATATATTTGGAAATAATTATCCAAGTTCTTTCACACTTTACGGGATAATTACCCTGGATCATGTATTCATGTTGTATACTATGACGTCTTAGATGTATTTCTTATGTTTCGCTCTGTTGATGGGAATCTCTCTCACTCTCTCTCTCTCAGGTTATTAAGACTGCCACGTGTCAAGATCTTTATTGACATTATGCTGGAAATGACCCAAGTCACCCACTGGAATTCCTATGTTGCCCCTTTCTTGAAGGAATGGCAATAAAGCTCCTTTGTGAATAGAATTTTCTAGTGTAAGCTGAAAATCTTGGTTACAGTGTCTTGCCAGATTATAACAGTACAAGGCTCCCAACATTTGAGGGACACATTTGTAATTGTAAACAGTCTTGTTATTTTTCCTATCAAAAAAATTGTGAACTGTCTTGTGTAATTACATTCAACATGAAGTTGCTTCTTGTTATATATATTGTAATCCCCAAGGGGGGTTTTTTTTTTTGGTAAAGTTAAGGTACAGTAAATATAAAATTACATAAATTTGAATAAATCAATTATGATATATCTTTTTTCTAGAGCTTTAACTTGTTCAAATGCACTAAAAATTCGCTCAAATTTACCTACCTATAGTGGTTGTCATCCATGACAACCACCACAATGAAAATGATATTTATTTATATATGTGTCAACTTTTATCTTCGACATTCATTTTTTTTTGTTTAGTACAACATTATAAAATATATTTTCTTAATTAAAATAAATTTTCCAAAATTTTTTAAAATTTAAATATCTTAAATCTAAATTTTTGCCTAGTAAATAAGCATATTGTGAAAAATATTTATTTTAAATTTTTTTAAATAAAAACTAAAATTTTAAAAAATATATTTTACAATTTATATTAAATAAGAAAACTAATGATCTAGGTAAAACTTGACATATGTACGTATAAGATTTATTTTACTTATGATGGTTGTGATGGTTGACAACCACTATAAGTGCATCCCCTATATTTATGCTACCTTAACTTTCCTAGCTAAAGAAACAAGCTTTTACTTTATATTAAACTGTCAAAATTTATCTTTAATTTGTATAGTTACCAAAATTTATTGGAGAAATGATTGTAGTTCATAAGTTTTGAATTTTAACTTTAACATCTTGCAACAAACATATATATTTTGATCAGTGTTCAGATTGGGATTATACTTTCGAGAGTACAGAGCATTATGCGCCTTGTATTACATTGCTCGTAAATCTCATGAAAATTGTTCATAGAATTATATTGTGATATTCATAAACTTTAGAGAGACAGAACATACTAATAATGACAATTAGAAAAATAAATTTCAAAAGCATGGCCATATAGCAATGCTCATAAAACTCTAATGTAATACTCTTTATTAGCGTATTAGTAGAATCCTAGTATGACTATGTATCCTAGGAAGACTGAATTGCTATGGGTATTAGCAGAGTATTATTTGGTTTACTATTTTATTAGTTTCCGAATCCTAATACCATTAGGAGTAGGGTTCCTGTAGCATGGGTGGCAAGCAATAAAACTAGAGATATATATCATGTACTAATGATGAATAAAAGGCAGAGAAAGAAGAATCTTTGACAGTCTTTTCTCTTTCCAAAATTTATCATGGTATCAGAGCCAGGTTCATGAACTTAAATTATCATGAGGCCAATTGTGGTATGTGATTCGAACCCTTCGTGGTTGAATGGTGCTTCCGCTCACATGACAAATTGCAGTTAAACGGGACACTTCTCGTCCCATCTTTGAATTGTAATATTGTTTCAGTTTACCATTTGTGCAGGGATTTAAACTGGATAGACACATTTGATGAAAATTCTTGTATTTTGTAGGACCGCACCTTGGGGACTCTAATTGGTACATGCAAACAACATGAGAGTTAATGTTGTGCATATCGGGAGACTTTGGCATCAATGATTAAGGCATCCTTCAAAGAAAATTATGTCTTTCTTAGATAAATCCTTACGAGGTACTAACTCACTTGATGGAAATGATGAAATTTGTGAAGTATGTTTTAGAGCAAAACAAACAAGGAATTATTTTGGAACTAGTGAGAATAAGGCGAAAGGTTTGTTTGACATAATTCATGTCTACATATGGGGTCCTTATGGAGCGTCTATGCCGTTTGGTGCCCACTATTTTCTCATTGTTGTAGATTATTACAGTAGAAGTGTTTGGGTTCATTTGATGACTACAAAAGGCGAAACTGAAAAACAGTTGAGAAATTTCATTGTTTTGGTGCAAAATCAATTTGGAAGAAAAGTTAAGGTGGTTAAATATGACAACAGATCTGAATTTAAATCAAGGGCCATCAAGGATTTTTATGCTAAAAAGGAAATTTTGCACTAAACTAGTTGTGCTGGCACACCTCAACAAAATGGTAGAGTTGAAGGGAAGCACAAACATATCTTAATTGATTAATTGAACTCCAGGCAAGTTGTTGAAAGGAAAAACTCCTTATGAGCTAGTTTTTAATGAGAAACCCAATTATGATGATATTATAGTCTTTGGATGCTTATGTTTTGCTAAAAGTAGGACGAATGATAAACTCGCCCCTCGTAGATGTAAGTGTGTGTTTGTTGGATATCCATTTGGAAAGAAAGGGTGGAGATTGTATGATTTAAAAACTAAAGATTTTTTGAAAGTAGGGATGTGAGATTTGTTGAACATGTTTTTCCTTTCTCAACGCCACCTAAGCAAAAACAAGGAAAAAATTACAGCCCACATGTTTGGAATAACACTCAATTTTTGGATGATGAGTTAAGAAATCCACTTATTAGAAGGGAAGAACCAACCCACTTTGAACCCCTAAAACGTCATTTAGATCATAGGAAGAGTGATCCAAGCTAATATAGGGTCAACTTTCAGGACTCAACAACTAGGTTTGGAGTTGAAAATGAAGCGAATGAAGATAATGAGGTTGAACAGGTTGTGTTAATAGGGGCTGAACCCTCAGGGGGAGACGCTTGGCCGCAGACATAATGTGATGGGCTTGGTTCAAGGGAGGAACAGGAACAACACCATCAGCCTACTACACCCAGTGGTATAGAAGCTGTAGAATCTGAACAACATCAGAAAACAGCTCATGCAACCCAATGCTCCAAAAGCTCGCAGATCGGAACAGGCTCGACGACTAACAACTCGACTGAATAATTATATTTGCTATCATGCAAGCGTCAAAGACCCCGTCTTTGCTACCTTACCTTATCAAAAGGAGTCCCCAGGTACGCTCTACCATTTACATAATTATGTGAGATGTGTAAAGTTCTCTCCTTTACATAAAATTTTTTTGTCAAGTATTATGAAAGTTGACGCACCTAGATTTTTCCATGAGACTGTCAAACATAGTAAGTGGCAAGAAACAATGAATGAGGAAGTCAACGCTTTGCATAAAACAGGTACTTGGGATATTGTTAACCTTCCTACAGGAAAGAAACCGATCTGATGTAAATGAGTCTATACGGTGAAATACAATGCAGATGGGTATGTTCAGAGATACAAAACTAGACTTGTTATTCATGGAGATCTTCAGGAAGAAGGTGTTGATTATAATGATACTTTTTCACCTGTTGCTAAAATGACAAGTGCTCGTTGTTTTCTTTCTGTGACCAAAGTAAAAGGATGGGAATTGCGTCAATTAGATGTAAAAAATGCCTTCTTACATGGAGAGCTTTATGAGGAAGTTTACATGAAGTTGCCACCAGGATATCATGCCTCCACTCCTCGAAAAGTCTGTAAATTGAGAAAATTGCTTTAAGGGCTTAAATAGGCACCTAGACAATGGTTTGCAAAATTCTCTCCAAGTTTTGTGGTATGATTTTATCAAGTGTTAAATTGATTATTCCCTTTTCACACATCAAAAGGGAGGAATTTTTATGGCACTTCTTGTTTATGTGGATGATATTATTCTAGCCACTAATAATGTCCAAGAATGTCAAAAGTTTAAAGCTTATTTAAATGTGTGCTTCAGTATTAAAGACTTAGTCCGTTGAAGTATTTTTTAGGCATTGAGGTGGCACGAGGACAAAAGGGTTTGTTCCTTTGTCAACGGAAGTATGCTTTGGAGACAGTGGATGAATGTGGTCTTTTAGGTGTAAAACCTACAACTTTTCCCATGGAGCAAAATCACAAGCTTACCCTAGCTCAAGGAAAAGAATTACAAGATCCTAGTTCTTATATGAGGCTTATAGGAACATTGATTTATTTGACCATTACCAAGCCAGATCTCACATACGAAGTTCGCATCCTTTCTCAATTCATGCGAAGCCCAAAGGAAGAATATAACTTGCAATTACCAAGCCAGATCTCACATTTAGGGATCACCAGGGCAAGGAATTTTGTTGCCAAGAGAATCTAACTTGCAATTAGTTGCCTATTGTGATTCTGATTGGGAAGCCTGTCCAACTACACGAAGATTCTTAACCGGGTACTTTGCCACACTTGGATGAACTCCTGTGTCATGGAAGACTAAGAAGTAATCTACAGTATCTCGTTCATCTGCAGAAGCAGAATATCGCTCTATGGCAATTGCGATATGAGAATTGACTTTGATTACGACTTTCTTGTCTACTCTAGGTATTCCTGCATTACAACCCATGAGGCTATTATGTGACAATTAAGCAGCTTTACACATTGCCATTAATCCAGTCTATCATGAAAGGATTAAACATATTGAAATTGATTGTCATTTTGTCCGTGAGAAGGTTAAAGTTGATCTACTCCTCTTATTCAAGATACACACCAAGGAACAACTTGCCGACATCTTAACCAAAGAGTTTGGCAGAAATCAGTTTCACTATCTCAAGTTCAAGTTGGGCATTACTAACCCCCATGCTCCAACTTGAGGGGGAATATTAGCGTATTAGTAGAATCCTAGTATGACTATGTATCCTAGGAAGACTAAATTGGTATGTGTATTAGCAGAGTATTATTTGGCTTACTATTTTATTAGTTTTCTAATTCTAATACCATTAGGAGTAGGGTTCTTGTAGCTTGGGCGCCTATATATATATATATATATATATATATATATATATATATATATATACATATATATATATATATATATATACATATATATATATATATATATATATATACATATATATATATATATATATATATATATATATATATATATATATATATATAGGAATTGATATAATGAGAAGGGGAGAAAAGTGAGCATAGAAGCAGGCCAAATCTCAACCATTGAAATCAAGATCTAAGGTAGAAATTAAAGAGTTGTTTTATCTTTATTTGTAGAGGGTATGATTAATTTTCATTGGCTGAAAAAATAAATGTTTGTTTTATTTTTTTTTATGTTGGAGATGTCACGTGAGTAAGAAAAAACAAAGGGGCAGTGACTGAATTTGCTTTTGGGGAATATCACGCATGATTTGCATCTTCAATGTAGTCATCAACATCATCCCTCCAGCTCCTTCCCCTCCATTAACAATGATGTAAACTCCCAAAAACAATGTAAACTCCCAAAAACAATGTAAACTCCAAAAAACTCATCATTCTTTGTTTGGAAAATACCACAGCAGAAATCTGGAGCAATTTCTATTTTCTTCAGAGACCAATAACACATTCAATTCCATCTGAAGAAAGAGAAGGGAGGAGGAAACCCTAGCGACAAGTTTTTGGTGGTTTAAAGGTATGATGTTCAAGTTTCTGTTGATTTGTCCTCTATGTTCGAAATATTTCAAGCAATTTGTCAACGACGGTAATTGTCAAAGGAGAGTGACTTTGTTTGAATTGATTTGGTGAACATCAATTTGAAACCCAAAAACCCTAGGAAATTTTTCGGCTGTTTGAAAGGTATGGTTTGCAATTTTTTGTTACATTTAAAATTGGGGAGTTAACTCGATATGTGTATTTGATTTAGGACAGATTGGGGGAAATTTTGGTTGGAATTTGAGTTGTTGAAGGTACTTTTGTCAAGATAGAAGTCGAAGTTGACAATTAAACGTGGCGTCCAAGGAAGTGAATCAGTTAGAGAAGGAACAGCAAGGCAAGAAGGTGAAGGTGCGATTCATTTGATCATTCGTGACCTTGCATACATAAGGGGAAATTTCTGAGGTTCGATGGTCAACAATGGAGGGATGAGATGAAGGAATGAGGTAACATGAATCTCTTGATGTGATTTGAATGCATGTATGTTCATCATAAAAAAAATATAGTTGATCAATACATTGGATGTTCATTGCAATATATTAAAAGCATCAGTTTCTTGTTATGCCTATTTGATTTGGATGAAAATGCCCATTGGTGGGTTTGGAAGATGGTAGGAAAGATGATGTCCATGGGTTTGGGCATGGTTAATTTAGTTGATGTTCAAAGTTAACGAGCGAATGTTCATGTTTGTCACAGTGATGTTCATGAGTATTTTAGTGGATGTTTAGAGTATTGATTATGTTAAATTGTCATTGGGGCTCTTAATATGTATATTGGATGTTTATGGCCCATATGATTGATGTTCATATTTGGTGTAATGGTTGTTCATGGTCGTCATGTTGGATGTTCATAATAACAATTCTGATGTTCATATATATTTTAAGTGGATGTTCATAGTGTTTGTGTGTGTGCAATTCATATTGGTTAATGTATTTGATGTTCATGGTTAATATTGTTGATGCTCATGTTTGACGTTGGGATTGTTCATGTTTAACACCTTGGATGTTCAGGGTGAAATTTTGATGTTCATATGTATTTCAATTGGATGTTCACAGTGTGTTTGTATGTATTGTACTTGTTGACATAGTCTACCGGGGAAGAGACAAAGCTTGGCTTGATTATTGATCAAACAAACACCCTCTTTTCAAAACTCGATGCGTTAAGGGTATGAGAGCCAACAAGCAGTGTGTCCCCAAACTTTGAAACGTATTTTGGAACTTCTGTCCCTAAGGAGGCTACCATTCATCCACCGCCTGCTTCGGTCATAACAGGAAGAGGCAAGAGGACGAAGACAGCAGTAAAGGTCGCCACTGAGAAGAAAGCAACCGCACAAAGGTGCAAGTGTTGTGACCAGATAACAACACACGACAACAGGAATTGCACATAACATTATGCGTGATCTATTACAGTTTTTTGAACATCAATTGTATATGGTTTGGATTGCAGTTGATGAATGAACATTTAGAGGCTACATTTTTTTGTCATATAAACATATATTTGGTTTCATGTTAGTCGGATGTACTTTTCATGGATTGGTCTAACGTATTTTTTATGAATGAACATCTGACATCCATATGATTCCAACCTAATGTCCTTTTCATTCATAGAGACCATTTAGTTCAATATTCACTATGAGTTCAGTTGAAGTTCATTCAAATACAACTTGATGTTCATTTGGCGGTCGCTTGATTATAACATGATATACATTTCATGGTTAATTGATGTTGTTTTACATGTCACTTAATGTTCATTACATGGTTACATGATGTTCATTTCATGTTCACTTGATGTTCATTTCATCAAGTTATAACCAGTTTCAATGTTCAGAACAATTTCACTTGACGTTCATCCCATTACAACAAGATATTCATTGTTTTTTTTTTTTATTTCTAGTTCATCGACAACTTCATTCGATGTTCATTATACGGTCGCTAGATGTCCATCAGATTATAACATGATGTTCAGTTGCGTTTTTGCCCATTTTATCGTACCTCATTGACTATTGCCACATGCATATCTTAGGCTATTCATACAGTGGCCACGTCCACCGATAAATTTATTTCTTTTTTAGTGATTTGGTATAATTTGGGATAAAAAGTTACAGATTTTATGTGAATTAAATGAATATATCAGTGTTTGGACACCCTTAATTAGAAGACCTAGATCCGCAATTGACTATTGCATTTGATATTTACCGTTAATTCACTGGACATCCATGTGATTATAGTTCGATGTTCATTTCAAACTGATTCACCATTCTTTTCCAAATGTTACTGCTGATTATGTTGATTATAACTTGATGTTCATTTGATGTTCACTTGATGTTCATTTTTATGTTCATTTAATGTTCATTCCAAACAGTTTATTTAATTGTGCCTCATTGAGTAATGTATTTGATTCATCCCATTATAACTTGATGTTCATTTCATGTTCACTTGATGTTCATTTCATGTTCACTTGATGTTCATTTCATTATGCATAGATGTTAAATTGGGGGAAGGGGTGTTCCAGTTACATTATCTGCAACTTGATGTTAATTATCACTTCACTTAATGTTCATTTTGATATTCTTAGACATGCCCGTTACATTAGGGTCCCTATTGATCATTTAAAAGTGAATGATCATTAACACACAACTGAAAGATAATTTACCACCAAAAACGAATATTTGCATATCACACCGGGGGGTAGTGTTCATGTTATGCTGATTATAACTTGATGTTCATTTCATGTTTATTTGATGCTCATTCCAAATGTTCATTCTATTGTACCTCATTGAGTATTGCATTTGATGGTTTAATGCTCATCCCATTATAACTTGATGTTCATTTCATTATTCATAGATGTTCAATGGGGATGTGCAGTTTCACTAGGGTCCCTATTGATCATTTAATACTGAATGATCATTAACATAGAACTGAAATATAATTTATTACCCAAAACGAATACTTGCATACCACACCAGGGTGTGGCGTTCATGTTATGTTGATTATAACTTGATGTTCATTTCATGTTTATTTGATGTTCATTCCAAATGTTCATTTTATTGTGCCTCATTAAGTATTGCATTTGATGTTCATTCCATTATAACTTGATGTTCATTTCATGTGGCCTTAATATTCATTTCATTATCCATAGATGTTCCATGGGTGGAGCACAATTAGATTAGGGTCCCTATTGATCATTTAATACTGAATGATCATTAGCTCACAACTGAAACATAATTTATTACCCAAAACAAATACTTGCATACCACACTGGGGTGTGGTGTTCATATTATGTTGATTATAACTTGGTGTTCATTTCATGTTTATTTGATGTTCACTCCAAATGTTCATTTTATTGTGCCTCATTGAGTATTTGCATTTGATGTTCATTTCATGTGGCCTTGATGTTCATTTCATTATCCATAGATGTTCAATGGGGGTGTACAGTTTGATTAGGGTTCCTATTGATCATTTAATATTGAATAATGAATAACACACAACTGAAACATAATTTATTACCCAAAACGAATACTTGCATACCACATTGGGGTGTGATGTTCATGTTATGTTGATTATAACTTGATGTTCATTTCATGTTCATTTGATGTTCATTCTAAATGTTCATTTTATTGTACCTCATTGAGTATTGCATTAGATGTTCATCTCAATGTTCATTTCATGTGGCCTTGATGTTAATTTCATTATCCATAGATGTTCAATGGGGGTGTACAGTTGCATTAGGGTCCATAGTGATCATTTAATACTGAATGATCATTAACACACAACTGAAAGATAATTATTCACCCAAAACGAATACTTACATACCACATTGGGGTGCGGTGTTCATGTTCGTAACACAATGCATACAAGTTTCCCTCAATACATGTCTTAGCTGGAAAAATGTCATGCAAAAGCTAGCGAACACAATAATTCAAGTTCCATACAAAGAGAATGGGAAAAGTAAGCTTCGTCAACTACAAACATTAAACAAAATCAAAACAGTGCAAGGTTGTTCGTTCTGTTCCAATGCATTGCTCTCGATTGAACTATGTCCTTCAAGCGGTTCACCTCGTGCATAACCAGATTGTGACAATATATACTCCTCAACACATCCAACAGCTCTTGCTGTAAAAAGTAGAAGTTTTAGCTGGTAAGCTAATAAAGTATGAAACATCAACAAAAATATAAACAACCATGTTTTATAACGACCAACCAACATTGAAACAAAAAAAATGAACATCCATTCAATGCAAAATGAACATCGATTGCAAGCGGAATTAATATATACAAGATATACATGCGAAACAAAAAAAAATGCTTCACTTCCATTTCAACCCCCTACGATAAAATGAACATTCAGTACATCAAAAATGTAAGGGACATACATGAGACATATCCACACCACTATGGACAATTGTATATACTTCACATCCAGTTCACGTGAAAATACATATGATTGACCACCTGTTTATCATAAATGAACATCCCATGCATCTAAAATGTACATCAGGTACAAAAGGGGTGAACATACATCCCATACAACCAAACCCACTACCTCATAAACAAACATGAACATCAAGAATGAGTTATATACATTGGGTTTGGATTTGGGACCAACACTGTGGCTCTTTCATCCGTGTTTGATGTTGGTCCACTTTGACCAACTATATTTATTTCGCCGCTCGCTCTTAGGTCCGTGCTTGACATGGCCTAACTCAACCCCACCGTATCTGCTTCACTGTTACTACGTATAAAAAAACACACAAATAGGTCACAACTCATTGATGCAACCCAAGATGATCATCAACTATATCACAAGCAAACATCAACAATGGTATAAATGAACATAATTGAATACCCCTCCCCACCTAACCACTTAATCCAAACACCCTAATCAAATGAGAACATCAATTATATCACCATGCCCCAATAATATAAGTGAACATCAATTCTGAACATTAAGCTAATATAAATGAACATCAATTCTGAACATTAAGGTAATATCACCATGCTCCAATAATATAAATGAACATCAACTCTGAACAATTGAACATCAATACTAATATAAATGAACATCGCAATGCCCCAATAATGAACCAATTCTGAACATTAAACTATTATGTGAATCACAACAAAGCGGTTTAATCTATAATGCGATGACCATCACAAAGCCCTAATTAAACACACCAACACCTATTATGCAAAACTGAACATGTATAGTAAATGAACAACACTTAGATTACCGTTAAGATGTGTCTTTGAATTAAGATTAACATCGATATTAACATCAAGATAACTATCATTACTAACAATAGGAGCCCTATGGATGCAACCCAATATGAACATTAAGCATAATAGAAATGAACATCAGGATATACTGAGATGAACAATAAGGTGCGTTTGTTCCCATCATTACCCAACCCCCAGATTGAACAACAATTACTCAAAATTGACGAATTTCAGCGGTCCTCAATAACACTTACAACTTGTTCTTGCTTTGTTCCTTCTTTGACTGAATCCCTTCCTTTGATGTCATATTCAATTGTCAACTTCGACTTCTATCCTGACAATAACACCTTCAACAACTCAAATTCCAACCAAAACTTCACCCAATCTGTCCTAAATCAAATACACATACTGAGTTAACCCCCTCCCCCAATTTTCAAATAGAACAAAAAATTGCAAACCACACCTTTCAACTAGTCGAAAAATTGCCTAGGGTTTCTGGGTTTCAAATTGATGTTCACCAAATCAATTTCACATAAATTCACTTTCATTCCCACCTTTGACATTTACCGACTTTGACAAATTGCTTGAAATTTGTCAAACACAGAGGACGAATCAACAGAAACTTGAACATCATACCTTTGAACGAACAAAAACCTGTCGCTAGGGTTTCCTCCTCCCTTCTCTTTCTTCAGATGGAATTGAGTGTGGTGTTGGTCTCTGAAGAAAATAGAAACTGCTCTAGATTTCAGGTGTGGTGTTTTCCAAACAAAGAATGATGAGTTTTTTGGAGTTTACATTGGTTTTGGAAGTTTACATCGTTGTTAATGGAGGGGAAGGAGCTGGAGGGATGATGTTGATGACTGCATTGAAGATGCAAATCATGCGTGATATTCCCCAGAAGCAAATTCAGTCACTGCCCCTTTGTTTTCTCTTACTCACGTGACATCTCCAACATTAAAAAAAAAATAAAACAAACATTTCTGTTTTTAGCCAATGAAAATTAATTCTACCCTCTACAAATAAAGATAAAACAACTCTTTAATTTCTACCCTAGATCTTGACTTCAATGGTTGAGATTTGCCCTGCTTCCATGCTCACTTTTCTCCCCTTCTCATTATATCAATTCCTATATATATATTATGTACTGATGATGAGTAAAAGGCAGAGAAAGAAGAATCTTGGACTATCTTTCTCTCTTCAAAATTTATCACTCTTAAACAATAGGGAAACGAAAGTATGGTCATAAAAACAAAAAATTCTTTGAAAAATGTTCACAAAACTATACTGCAATGCTCATAAAGGTTAGAGTAGATGCTCAGAACTAGGCTGATCTGGAGTACAGGAGCATGTTACTCTCAGAAAGTATAATCCAATTTTCAATATTTTGATACTGGCGAGAAAGTAGCCAAATACTCCTTCATTCCATTTTATCTGTCATTTGGATCTCCATATCAATCAAATATAAAAATATTGACCATAGGTTTCTCAATATAACAATGCTTTACTAAACAAAAGTACTATTATTAAATTCGTATTGAAAACACTATTATGAGAGTATAATAATATATTTTTTGATAAAATATTGTATAAAAAAATTTCAGATAAAGATAGAGATCATATGTTTTACAATAAATTTTATGATTAGACAATCCTACATTGAGAATTACTATCAAAACATATGGATTTTGATAGGATTTAATAGAATTATTATCTCTGAATTACTTCTTAAATCCCTCGTTATAAATGTTCTAACGCGTCAATGTTTACTCTTTAGACGGTTGGAATTATTTCACACACAAACCAATTATTCATGAATTAATCATAAAGATCAAGGTTTGGATCACTAAAAGTAGTTGTTACTAACTAATTATTTTCTAGGCTCCTTTTTGTAAATTTGGACATTATTTACTCGTAGGAATTATATTTTAGTAAAGCTTGCCTGCCATCATGTTCTTGAGAGCATGTGTTTCCACAATGTTTTTTTTAACAAATTTACATATTTATAAAAAAATTAATATGAAATAAATAAATGTTTAAAATGTGTATTAATATAAAATTTGAAGGTCATATCAATAAATTTTATACATAAAAAATGACTGAAAAAAATAAATGGTTAAAAATATATAAATCTAAGATATAAAAGTTAAAAGATTAATATAAAATAAAAAATGTTTTCAAAGTGTATAATTATTAGAATACATATTTATACTAATGGGGGCATGTGCTTTAAGGAGCACTCAATTAATTAATTTTTTAATAAGTTTGAAATAAAATATAAATTAATTAATAATTTCTATTAGTATTAACTAATTAATAGTATTTATTTTGGAATGTTCATGTTCCCGCGGCTAATGACTATGACCACCACCAAGTTCATGAAGGCATGGTGAGAGCGCGTTTTTTGTCATTTATAGGAATTTATTTAAATATTCAAGTTTCACATTTTAAATTGTGAAACATCGATTGGGTTGGTCCAAGTGGTAAGCAGCTTTCAATCAAAAAAAAAAAATGGTAAGCACTTTGAATTTGTTTAACCATGTCTTTTACTCGAAACTTAATGTATACAACTATTCTTGTAGAAAAACCCATCCACCATAACTAGGTGCACGACCCAAGTCGGGTCTAGATTAGTTAGGACAATACTTTAGATGTCGTATGGACAACAAAAAAAAAAAGCATTCTAAATTGTGAAATGGGAGTCCTTAACTTGAAAACTTAAGATTGGCATAAGGAATGTTTATTTTGTAATTTCAATGGGTTCAAAAACTCTAATAGATGACCATGCTAATTAGTAACTTGCGCTGCTAAAAAATGAGGCTCGGATTAGATTTGGACTAGTCAAATCGTTTAATGTTAAAATTGATATGAGAGAATGATGTCGATTACTCGATATTTGGGGCCAGACAATTCAAATGGACTTAAATCCGGGTCAAAATGATCAGGTTCGAAAAATAACAAAAAGAAAAATATTGTGTCTAAATATTCGATCAAGTAGGCTACTGTCAGAATTCGGATGAAAAGTCTATAACCATACTCAACTTTTTCGAGTCCAGCAAAATTTTGCCAACTAATGTTAGCAAATATTTCAATGTTTATGTTTCAATTTTCAACTTATTGTAAATGTGAACAAGTCTCCTAGAAAGTGTAGAGTTTAGATAGAAAAGGATACTTCATCTATTCTACGATAATATCATGTTTATCTTTTTTGCTCGCCAATATAATGATATACTATTTTGACTTTCAATTTCTAACCTTGTATATTTTTAAGAATTAAACACTATATTCATATGAAAGGTTATTGTATATATCCAATAATCATTGGTCAAAGTGTATCAATAATCACATGAAAGATTATTTTCATGACCCCATAGTGAGTAATAACATGAAATGGACGGAATGTTACTTTATCTAACTTTAAGTATTGTTTGTTTAGATACTTTGTGTATTTTTCATTCACTTCGGCTAACTTCCTCGAAGATGTAAATTGTAAGTTCGTCTATTTTGATTTTGTAAAATTTAGTAGCAAACATTGCTTTTGTTAAGCCATATGAAGAATAATTGGTTTGGCTCATGCTAACCAAGCGTACATGTTATTTATTTATATTCAATTGAGAGGCTTGATTACATAAAGATTTTTTCCTCTGCTAGAAGAGAACCCTTTTGTAAAAATATTAGCAAATTGTAGCTTAGTGGGAATATAGCTAGCGGACAATAAGATCTCCATTGACAATCTGCTCACAAATAAAATGGTAGACAACAATGATGTACCTATTGCATTTATGATGATTAGGATTAGTAGTAAGATATACGACACTACTCTTCCGACATGATACCTTAATGATTGCAAAGATAGAAATGCCCAAGTCACAAAGCAATTTACATAACCAAAATTTTCAGCAACAATGAAAGCAATAGCCCATTGTTAAGCTTTAGTAGATGATTTGAAAACTGTGGGTTGTTTCTTAGAACGCCTAAGTGATGAGATCGGGGCCAAAAAGACACATCACCCAATGATGGAATAACAAGAGTTCTTGGGGGAAGAAGAATAGTATTTCATTGCTACAAGTATGGATTATTGAAAAGAATAATCCATGTATTTTGGACGTTTTCCTTGTAGGCAGCCTAATTAGCATCAGAATAGGCCACAATAATGGAATGTGCAATACTAGAACAAGGAAGAATCTCATCAACAATAATGTCCTGCAAATATTTGAAAATAAGCTTGGTAGCAATAAGAAGAGTAGTGCATCGGGCATGCTTAAATTGGAAAACCACATGAATCGCGTGTATAATATCAAGTCCAGTTATAACTAAATACTGCAAAACACCTATAATACTTTGATATTTAGTAGGATGAACAAGTAACTTGCCATACAAGAGGTGAAGGTGGTCTTGGTTGTAGTAATTTTATAATTTAAATTATTGTATATATTCAATAATTAGTGGTCAAAGTTTACAAATGTTAATCGTACGACTCCATAATGACTAATAACATGAAATGAAGGGAATATTAGTATATCTAACTTTAAGTTTTTTTTTTTTTATAGATATTTTGTGTTTTTTTCATTCGCTTCTACTAACTTCCTCGAGGCCGTAAATGATAAATTAGTCTATTATGATTTTGTAAAATTTAATGGCAAAGGTTGCGTTTGTTAAGCCTTCTATGAACAATAGTTCGATTGACTCACGCTAACAGAGAGCACATGCGATATATCTGTATTTGATTGAGAGAAGCTTTTATTACATAATGATTTTGTCCTCTCTTAGAAGAGAACTCTTTGGTAAAAATATCAGCTAACTGTGGCTTAGACTGCTTGGTGGGAATATAGTGAACAATAAGATCTCCATTGGTAATCTGCTCACTAACAAAATGGTAGTCAACAACAATATGCCTACTGCACATTGATTAGGGTTAGCAGTAAGGTATGTAACACTACTGTTGGGAGACGATACCTTAATGGTTGTAGAGATAGGAATGCCCAAGTCACAACGTCGTTTGCATAACTAGATTGTTTCAGCAACAGTGTAGCAATAGCGCAATATTCATCTTTAATAGGTGATTTAGAAACTATAGTTTGTTTCTTATATCGCCAATAGTGAGGTCGGTGCAAAAAAAAAAAAAACACATAACCAATAATGACACGACAATAGTTCTTGTAGCCAGCCTAATCAACATTGAATAGCCATAATGATGGAAAATGAGCAATAGCAGAACAAGGAAGAGTCACATTAGCAATAGTGCCTTGCAAATATTTGAAAATAAGTTTGGTAGTAGTAAGAATACTAGTGCATAGGGCAAGCATAAATTGTGGAACTACATGAACTACGTATGCAATATCCATTCCAATCATACTCAAATATTGCAAAACACCTACAATACTCTTGTACTTAGTAGGATGAACATGTAACTTGCCATAAAAGTGGTGAAGGTGGTCCTAGCTACAACAAAAGTGTGAACATGTTTGCAAGTACACATGAAATTTATGAATAAGGTCAAAGTTATATTTGTGGTACGGTAAGAATAAACTAAAGGGTGAAAGAACAATATGAACCCCTTAGAAGTAGTGAAGATCACCAGATCATATATAGGCAACTTACATGAAGGAAGATAACTAAAAGAGAAAATAATGGAATATGAAGTTTCCGTCAAAATTATACCAACATATATAAAGGAGCAATACGAGAATTTAAGAATGAGAGCGATAGGTAAATATGAATGTGACAGCTTAACCATCAATGAAACCACTAGTATGTAAAAAACTACTAAAGTGATGAAACCAAGTACGAGGAGCTTGTTTCAAGCCATAAATAACTTTCTTAAGATGAAAAACATGATTAGGACATGAAGGGTAAACAAGATTAGTATGTCGTCACATTTAAACTTGATTAGTAAGATTGCCATAGAGAAAGACATTTTTAACATCAAGTTGATGAATAGGCTATCATAAAATGTAGTAATGGATGGGGTGCAACAAATTGTGACAGGACAAACAGTAGAAGAGAGTTTCATGGAAATCGGTGCCTCATTGCTCGTGATTACATATAGTAACCAATCTAGCCTTATAGTGTTCAATAGACCATTAGACTTGTATTTAATCTTACATACCCACTTACTAACTACCAGATTATGTCCCAATTGATCCGTGAGGGCTTAGTAAGATGAACACAATAAGGGTTTAAGGCCTAGGATCAATTAAAACTCTTGGCTCTTGAAATACCCAACCATAGAACTCATCAAATCAACACAAAATTTGTACGTTTTGGGTGTTTAATGAACAGAGCAAAACAACAAACAATCATGTAAAGATATGATCAAACTCTAAAGAGAAAGCTCACGAAGTATAATCTAGGCACCTAAATAGATATTGCATAACGGAAGACCACCATCAACCACCCTTGAATAAACAAGAAATTCCACCCAACGTGATATAAATATAACACCAATCAAATCTTACAGAAATCACTTCACTAGCACCTCCACTCACCATGGATAAAGTAAGAATGAAAATTTGAGAGAACCATTTTCAAATACCCATGTTCCATTCATCATTTTGATCAATAACATGCGCCATCCTTACAAAACAACAAGAGTTAACACTATATAGGGAGAGGGTAAAAGCCCTAAAATTAATCCGGATTTACAATAGCTCACGAATACATTGTGGAAGATTGTAGTGAATCCGAAGACAAGATTTGGAGCCTACTACTGCTTCCACCAGAAATTACTTGTTTTGAGGAGGGTACTACATACCAATGAACCCCCTCTAGACAAAACCTAACGGGAATTGATCTTCTGTACCTAATGCTTGGTTGAAGGGAGTTGTACTAATATTGCTTCAACTTATATGGTAGAGAAATTGGGACTTCTGTTATTGCCTCATCCGAAGCCTTATTCTCTCAAATGGCTCAACAATCATGACAATATTAAGGTAACCAAGAAATCCCTTGTGAAATTATCTATTGGCCCTACTTACCATGGTTCTATTGTTTGTGATGATGTTCCTATGAGTACATGCCACGTTTTACTGGGTTGACCAGGGAAATTTGACAAGCACGCAATCTACGATAAAACACATATACTTTTCCCTATAAAAACAAGAGGATCCAACTTTTACCTTTAACTCCTCAAGAACTTATTCCTCCTAAACCTGGGGTGGGAGGTGAGAACACAACCACTTAGGTGAAACACGGGTAGAGGGCTCTAGGAAAGGGTAAGGGCATCTATGCCTTACTTCTCCTCAAAGCCAATAAGAGAGAGGATGGAAACCCATTCAACCTCTTGTGGCCCCGCTTATTGGTCGATATGCCAATGTTTTTCTTGAAGAGTTGACACTCGGTATCTTTCCATCCGTGGAATTGAGAATCACATCGATCTTATTCCCAGAGCTCCACTTCCAAACCGAGCGGCTTACCGGTGCAACCAGAAGAGACCAAGGAATTACAACGATAAGTGGATGAACTTATTGAGCGAGGGCATGTGCGAGAGAGTATGATCATATGCTTCGTACCAACGTTACTTGTGCCAAAGAAAGATTGATCTTTCCAGATGTGCGTAGATAGTCGAGCCATCAAAAATATCAAAATCAAGTATCGGTACCCTATTCCGAGGCTTGAAGACATGCTTGATGAACTAGATGGATCTCAAAACTTTTTGAAGATAGACCTTCGTAGTAGCTACCATCAGATTCGGATGCTTGAGGGTGACAAGTGGAAGACCTGCATTCAAGACAAAGGGAGGATTATATGAATGGATGGTCATGCCGTTTGGGTTATCCAATGCTCTAAGTACCTTTATGAGGCTCATGAATGAGGTCTTAAGGCCCTACATTGGAAAGTTTGTTGTGGTATATTTCGATGACATCTTGGTGTATTCCAGGAGCGAGGGTAAGCAACTTGGCCACCTCAGGGAATTTTTCAAGATTTTAAGGAAGCAAAAACTCTACGGCAAGATCGAGAAGTGTTATTTCTTCACTACCCAAGTCCTCCTATTGGGTTACATTGTCTTGGGGAATGAAATATCCATGGATCCATGTAACGCCCCGACCCCTCCCGGGTCGCGGACATTACCAATAACTGCTTCAAGGATCGGAGTGCTTGGATAAAATTACCCTTCAATTTTCCAATTTGGGCAAAAATGCCACTAAACTTTTAAATTGATAAAAATTGCCATTATAATTTTCAATTTGATTAAAATGCCCCTAAAAAGAAAAATTAACCTGCTATCACAGGTTTCCTCACTTTTGTCCATGCTTTCATTATTCCCCCCTCCCCCCATAGAAAAAACAAAAACCTTGAAGCTTCTCTAGAAAGCCACTGCCCCTCCTCCTCCATGAGTGTTTTTTGGTCTTCTTCCTCTCACCTCTCACCTCTCACCTCTCACCTCTCACCTCTCACCTCTCCTCTGTTTCCTATCACCTACTTCATCTCTCCTCTTCCATTCATCAACCCTATTTCTATACTCAACATCATCTCTCTTCTCTTTATGGACCTGTGGGTTGGTGCTGGTGGGGATGCCACAGATGTGGTTGGCAAGTTGGCGGCGGGGGCAAGGGTGGGTGCGACGGCGGGGGTGGCAACTGGGGGTGAAGTTGGTGAGGGCGATGGTAGTGGTGGGAGGTGAAGATGGATTGCTGGATAGCTCTGGTGAGTGCCTCGTTGTCGCGAGCGTAGGCCTCGAAGATCTAGGAGTTCTCGAACGAGGGACGAAACGCCCACGTTTCGAAACTCATGAGGTTGTCTGAGGACGCCATTTTTTCCGGCCAATTGAATGAAATGTTGTGATTGATGAACAGAAAACCCAACTCAGATTTTTGATTGATCAAAACATATTTCGACAATCAATAACCACAAATGTGGATGATGAAATGAGTGGGAGATTGAGTGAGATAAGAGTCAAATTAGAGGGAGTAATTTGTTGAGAGAGAATGAGGGAGTGTTTGAGAGGACGGAGAAGGTGTAAAAATGAGGAGAAGAATGAGGGAGAAGTAAACAGAAAAGGAGATTTAGAGAAGTGTTGCTGCAAGTGACCCCCTCCTTTCTTTTTCTTATTCAAGCACTCGGCCCCACAAATCACCATGAGTCTTTCGAGCGTGCTTCGTCCTCGCTCACACTCTGCCTGGGAAAACTTCCCAGGAGGTCACCCATCCTGAGACTACTCCCAGCCAAGCACGCTTAACTGAGGAGTTCCCAACGAATGAGCTACCATAAAAGAAGGTGCACCTTAGTGATATAAGTAGTCATTTTGATCCTCTTAAGCCACACTTAACCATATAACTTGGAGTGTCACAATCCATCCAAGGTGGAGGCCATTCGCTCTTGGTTGACCCCTACTTCCATTACCATAGTTCGAATTTTCCATGGCTTGACATCCTTTTACCTGAAGTTCATTGGAAGGTTCACCATGATCACCAATCCTATCACTTAATGTTTGAAGAAACACACTTTTGAGTGGACTAAATTGGCATAAGTTGCGTTTGAGAATTTGAAGTCTAAGCTTTGCTGAGACTCCTGTTGTAGCCTTGCCCGAGTTCACTCAAATGTTCGAGGTAGCTTGTGATGGAAGTGGAGTTGGCATTGGGGCTGTCTTGATGCAAAACCAATGCGTCATTACTTACTTTAGTGAGAAGTTGAACGGATCCTAGAAGAATTACTCAACCCATGATAAAGAGTTATATGCCCTTATGCGAGCTTTGGATCATTGCTCACATTATCTTCGGCCGAGTTAGTTTGTGCTACATTCCGATCATGAAGCACTCAAGTACTTGAATGGCCAACACAATCTTAACTCCCCTCTATGCCCAGTGGGTTGAATTTCTCCAAAGTTTTAATGTTGTGGCAAAGCATAAGAAGGGGAGTATCATTATAGTTACAGATGCTTTGTCAAGAAGGCATGCTTTTTTGTCCATGATGGAAGCTTGGGTGTTAGGCCTCTAAGTCATCTAAGAATACCACAAGGAAGAGTAGGATTTTCAACCTCATTTGAGTGGAGATGGAGGTCCTTATGTGCTTCAAGGTTGATATCTATTCAAGGGTAACAAGTTATGCATACCCTGGTGTCTTTAGAGAAGGTTATTGGTGAAGGAGTCGATGGTGGAGGTCTTGCCAGACAAGTAGCAAGCCTATCTCAGAGCTAATAAGTGGGTCTGCATCAGCTTTTTATCCATATTGGTTGTGGAGGTGTTGGGTTCAAGCTTGGGTATGGAAAGAAGTAACAAAGGAGGAGGAAAAGGGCTATCAGCAGATCGCACAATCGTACGTGCCACCGGGGCACACAATCGTGCAGGAGTCGAGTGACTTGGATTTTTGGGCAAATCAAGGGACACGATCATGCTGATCATTCGCACGATTATGCCCCCCCTCCCGAGGGTCTTGCACGGTTGTGCCATAGGGCTGCACAATCGTGTCAAATTGGAGACTAACCCGGGCGGCGCCCAGGGGCACAATCATGCACCCCTCTCGCACAATCATGTCATCCTTTCCGGAGCATCTCGCATGATCATGCCGCCCCACCATATGATCGTGCAATTCTTGAATTCTTGGCTGAATTAGGGGTTTCAAGGGACCACACGATAGTGCAATATGGTCGTACGATCGTGCCGTCTGGAAAATATGAAGTTCGTCCTTGCTCTCTCTTCTTTTGAGTTCTCTTAATTTCCCTTGAATTGACTCCTTTACCTCCACTAATGTATTGCTAAATACCCCTTATGCTAGGTCATTTGTAATGGGTGCATCTTAGACTTCTTAGTGCTTGATTGTAAACTCTTGGGTTGTTTTGGACCATTGGATTTGAGTTATGTCTTTCTTGGGGAAGATTCTAGCCCCTTTTCCATTTAACTCAGGCATTGGAAGAAAGACATTAACTTTGGATGACTAAATGAATGGTATTTTTGAGACTAACTCAAACTCTCTTCACACTCTTATTACTTAATCCAAATTTTGCATGATTTGGTGATGTTTTAGGTCATTCCTTTATTGATCTTGTGGTAATTTTTCTTTATCAATATCATGGTGGGGTGTTGAGTTCTTAGGTGGTAATCATCTTTATCCCAAGTTCATATCACTTGTGATTCAAGGTGTTTATTGGTGTTTGGTGCTAAGTTGATCAAGTTTTCAGGGTTATTACAAGTCCCCTCCATCTCTCTACAAGTTCTCTTCCTTTCTATGGGTGTGTTGTTGAATCAAGCATAACAAGCCTCAATCCTTCTCTCCCACCACGGCATACACGCTCCACATACTAATTGCCATCTTTAGTGATTGTATAACCTAACTTTAAAAATTTTGACCATTAGTTTCAGAATATATACAATGACTTGTTATATAAAGTTACTATTATTAGATTCATAACGAAAAATGTTATCCTAAAAGTATAATATTGAAATTGTTAATAAAATATTATATAAGAAATTATGAATCAAAGACTAACATTGGAGACCGTGAGAGTCAACTAAGTGACAATTATTTTGGAACAGAGGTAGTATATGTTACTCAGAAACCGATTGCAATTTTTCAACTTTCATAGTTGGTGCTAAAATCTAGTTTGGTATTGTGACCGTGATAATTGGACAGTGTAGTGTATAATTTTTTTTAAAAAAGAAATTATACAGTCAGAATATATAATTTCCATAATTGGGTTCCTTGGAACTGGAAGCTGAACCGTAGGTAAGGGTAAGGTTCCTAAAAGTTAGAAACATGTCTAAATGGGTAAAGGTAGGGTTCCTTGTTTTAGGGTAGGGTGCCCGAAACCGCTCACCCCTATCGAGCAGTCTATAGAGCACTTCTCCTAGCGATGATCTTTCTTTCGAGATGTTCATAGAGAAGTTTAATGAGCTTAAACGTGAAGTGGCTGCTAGGAAGAGCTGCATGGGAGTTGTCAACATTTCCTCTTTCTTTAAGACTTGTTATGTCTTCAAAAGTGTTGGAGTTCTTAGCATGGCTTTACATAAACCGTTGGGAAGTTCTTTTCCCCGGAAGTCAAGCCAAGGAGAGCACCTTAATTTTTACTCCCAAGAGTTAAGGGCAACTCTTTTTCAAGAGAGGGAGTCTAGAGTGTATTGGGTCAAGGTCCTAGCAGATTGGTTCATCAACAAGTCAATACAAGCCATGTTCGGAAGAGTTTAGAAAAATTGGTTCAAGGTCGGTTGTGGAATCCATTTTAAGGTGGATCCCACCCTCTCGGAAGAGATACATGACCCTTAATCGGGATGAATATGGAGGTAAAGCAAAGCTCGAGTAGAAACTATGGGGTCTTTTTGGAAAAGGAACAAGCTGATTAGGGGCCACGGCAACAACCAGTCACGGACAAAACCCTCATTACCACACCTGTAACATTACACTTGATCAAGGCATGTTGACAACCACAAGTCACGGTCATCTTGTGCTCAATCACGATTATGGCTCCATTTTGGAGGGTCGTGGTTTGTTTTCCCAAGCAATCGTGACGGTCGTGGCAACTTCAGTCACGCCCGTGACCCTTGGCGGTCACAACAATGCCTTCCCGGCTCATGGCCGTGACGTGGGTCGTCTATTTCCCAAGCCATCTAAGGTCATGCCCATGAACATCAGGGTCACACTCGTGACCTTGTGCGGGAAAGCCCGCCCCTTGATCAAGAAACAAAAGTCACGACCGTGAAATCCCTATGTCACACCCATAACCTATACTAATTCATGTTTAATTTTCAAGCAACTCATTTCCTGTATATAGCTAATGTTTGTCAATTATAAGGGATTTTGGATGACTTTTAATTATGGATACAATGAAGAAGGTTATGACTCTCATTAACCCCTAAATTTTATTTACTTTATCCATAATTGATATGTTATGATGGTGTTGCAACTCATTACCTTTGGAGTCTAGTGGTGGATTCCCTTTATCTAGGCTTTGTTGTTTTTCTAGTTCTTGGGTGGTGGTTGAACCTTTATCTTCTTCATAACAGTTTCTTTGGTGTTGTTTCCTTGTGTTCCTCTGTGTGTGGATTAATTCGTTCAAGCTTCCAATTAAGTTGAATCTTACAAGTTGGTAGATAGTATTGGTTGGTTAGGTCATTTGGTGTGTTTGGTTCCCTATTTGCTGTTTATCAACTATTAATCATCCATGGGTTTCTGTGCTCTACATTCAAATCATCATTTTCAAAAACTCAAGCAACGGAATCTCGCTCTCACTGTATAGCAGTCCACCATGCTTCTTTTTTCTCCTCAATCAATACATAACTTTAGTTGCAATCAATGCACCGCCTAGTATCTGTCTACCAGCTATGAAGGCTACCGTTACTCATAGTTTTGGCAATTATCCCGTAAAGGTTGGCTACCAAACTGATTGACATATAATCTTGGATATCTGTCGCTTCCCTCCTCTTGGGTATAAATGTAACCCATATGGTATTTATCTCCTTAGGAAATCTCTTCTTCAAAAACTTTCATGATGAAGGTGGTGAAGCCTTCACCAATAACTCCCTAGAGATGTTTTATGCATTTCAAATTCAAACCGTTGTCATTCTGGGTTTTATTGGGATTGCACTGTTCAATTGCATCCGAGACTTTTTTTGTCAGTTGCCTTTTGAGCATCTGATTCTCTTCTTCTAGCTCTATCGAGTTCAATCCACTTCTGTCAAAGTGTAGGGAGTGATCATTTTTTTTGGTATTGTTCTTGAAAAAAGGCTCTCACAATCTTTTCTATCTCCTTTCCCTTTGCATGGATTTACTATATAGATGCTTTCATTTAATAGATATGTTTCGCAATTATAGAAAGTCTTCCAGTTAAAAGGTAAAGTTCTTAATAACATTCATCATCAAATAGCGTTGTTAGTCAAAACACGTTTAATAAGAGTATAAAACATGTATAGATGAATTAGGTGTTTAAAAAGGACGAATTCGCATTCTATGCAGGTCGTCGAATAATAAGGATGTTTTTTCACCTTGTTGAATCATAATGTACATGACCTATTTGTTTTAAAAGGGGAATGTAAAGATCTTTGACAAAGATCAGGTGAATTACATGATTTTATCAGTGTTCCCGAATAAAAGGTATTGTATAAAACATGAATTTTCTATGTATCGCGTCTAATAACAAGTCAAGCTTTATATCAACAAATAATTGACTATACTATTATAAAATTTTCCCGAATAGAGCTCATACAGTGTTTTATACATTTAATTCCTGGACCGTGCAATTTACTAGCATGGTCAAATAGTTAGCTATTATCTTTTTAGGTAGCAAAAAAAATATAAATATGTTTTTATACTACTTGTACATATTAAACTTTTATGTTTTAAAATTTCAATATGATTGTCTTAAATTTTCAATTTAGCAGAAGGAACCCATATCTATCTCATCATTCCGTATATGTTTTCCTTAGACTAGACCTTAATTGGATGGGATTAACTTATTTCAAGCATAACCTAGTCATTCATGAATCATAATAATTCTGAATCAATGTCAACGGCCATACCTACTATCAAATATATCAAATACTTGATAATCATTTCCAAACTAGTCAATTTAATTAATCCATTTTATGTTTTTAACAGATCGACTACCGGTGAACTTTTATAAAAATGAAAATAGGTGAGAATCCTTCTACCTAAAACCTAATCAAAGAACAATTGCTCGATCTGAATATAAACAAATTGGTGTTTGCATGATTAATTCGGTTAAGCAGTATATAGTCTTGGTCAATTGTCGGAGAATATTCTGGACAATATATTTCTTTTTTTTTTTTTTTGGTTTCTTAATTACATGTTTTATATTTCGTAATTATTTTTTTCATAACGAAAATTTATTCTTCTTCTTTAGATTACCTATTATTCATTTTGGGTATGTCATTTTGTATTGTAACAATTGTCCCAAACATGGAAGAAAGCGCTGCACAATTATGCGAAATGAAAAGAATTAAACAGTGAAAAAACTTGAAAATTACATGCATGTCAAGTTATCTTTATATGTTATGAAATAATATATTTGTGAATGTCCATATATTAATCATATATCTATTGGGTATCTTTATTTGTTGGGTTTTTTGCTTTTTGGACCCCGAACTTTGGGGTATTTATTTTCTGGACCCCCATATTTCAAAGTTTATATTTTGGACCTTATACTTTGTCTCCGGCAATAATATGGACCTTATACTTTGTCTACGGCAACAATATGGACCCCCATATTTCAAAGCCATTATCGTTTTTTTTCTTTCGAAAATTTTCGAGCCGCAACTTCTTTTTCCTCTTCTTGCACGATTTCCAACCCCCATATGAGCATAAATTTGCCAAAAAAGTTACAAAATTTACTAAAAGTTACCAAAATTTAACTTTTACTCTGCTGTTTTTTACTATGAATTTTACACACCCTTAGCTGTCAAAGTCTAGTCAATTACAAAACAACAATCAAAAGAAGGAAAAAATGATAAAAGGCTATATCGGGAAGTTTAGGCAACAATTAGGTCATCGCCGGAGTCAAACATAACTTTGGGCCACATTTTTTGGGTCCACAAAGTATAGGGTCCAAAATAAAAACTTTGAAATATGGGGGTCCAGAAAATAAATACCCCCAAAGTATGGGGTCCAAAAAGCAAAAAACCCTTTATTTGTTAGGATAATATAATATAGGAGGATTCTATTCCATATGAAGTCTATATTGCATAGGAATCTTGCTATGTAACTAGTATGGTTATGAATAAATGATCCAATTCTCCTCTCTCAATCTCTCTTGTCTCTTGTCTCTATTGTTCTTCTCTATTATTCTCTTTATATCGTGTTCATCTATTTATTGTTTTATAACACGTTATCAGCACCAGACTCTACTATTTTTTTTTTTCCTATAAGGGTTTAGGGTTTTTGAGTTTTGATGAAGAGGCAAGGATCAAGAATGTAGAATTAGAAGTAATTTATGAGATCAAAATTTAAATCCTTCTACAGCAGTGGCGATGCCAAGTAGCAATTAGAAGTAAGGTAATTAATTACATGTATGTTTTTTGTCTCTTCGTTCCCTATCACTTATTCAATTCATATTGGATTCACTCTGATATTCTTTTTCTGATTGGTGAACTAGAAGTTCACCCCATCACTAATATTAAGATTGTCATTCTCATTTGAAGGAGTGCAAATATTAGTAGTGAACTAGAAGTTCACCCCGATAATGAAACATTTATTTTTCATTAGTGGCCCGAAGTTCACTATGATATTGAAATTTGTATAATCTTCTAGGTGAACCAAAAGTTCACCCTTCTATTAATATTAAATTTGTATAATTTATATTTATGAACAACTTTGTTGTCAGATTGTTGTGTACTAATTTATAGTCTTTAGATATAAGATTTTATGTGTTTTCATTAACGAACCAGAAGTTCGTCCCAATAATACGAAGTTTATTTTATTTTATTAGTGAACCAGAAGTTCACTCCATCGCCTTTATATGGTTAAAGTCTTTTTTGGAGAGGAGGGAGATTGGCGGATGAGGCCTTCCGTTCGTTCAAATCTTCCAACCATTTTCGTTGGCAACCTATCGAAGGCCCTGGACAAGCATGGTCTTAAAGGTATCTTTAGCAAGTTTGCTAAAGTTGAGTCCACTAAAATCATCAACATAGGTTTCTCCCCAGTGAATTTCGGGTTTATTTAAGTTTGGTCGAGCAGGGATGTTTCTATATGCATTCGCCATCTGAATAACAAGATTGTCAAAGGTCATCGGTTAATTGTTGATTGGGCCAAGGAGAAAGCCAATCGACGGAGAACCAATCTTGCGTGGGTTCCCAAACGGTCATTTTCGTCACCGTCAGAAAATACAGAAAAATCTGAGCATGCTCAATACCGAGTTCCTGGAAAGGTGAATGATGAGTTCGTGGATTGGTTACTGATGAGGACATATAGTGACTAAATATTGGGAGCATTTTGATAGTGAAATTTGGGGAATAATGTGCTTAATTGATCTTTTATGATCTTATTTCGCTATCTTAACTGAGTTTTGTGTGTTTTATTTAATTTGTGCAGATTAGTGATATGAACTCCAAAGCTCACATCCATTACTTGATTCGACACTAAAAGAGCTTTCCGACGATATATTATAAGGTCAATTCCGAGTTGAGATGATGGAGTTATGAATAAAATAGCAGAAAGTGTGCGAAAACTGATACATGTCCACTCTTTTGGTCACCATCATTTGCACAAGTATGCTATGACTTTGAGACTTATGCCAATGAAAAGTAGACTCCTAGAGCTTTCCGAAAAGTCAAGAACCAAGTCAATCGGACGTCGGACGAAGGAGATATGGCCGAAACAAGACGACCCAAAAAACTCCAGAACCAACACGACCCGTGTTGACATAAACACGATCCGTGTTGGCCTCCAGAGAGCCCAATTTCCCCAGAAACCATCAACACGACCCGTGTTGACACAGACACGGACCGTGTTGGTCCTGTTTATGATGATTTGGTCGTTTCAACTTCTCTTAATGTCTATATAATTGTAGATTCGGCTGATTCATCCATGACCATCTACCTTCATTCATTCACTCCCATTCACCATCCATCTCCATCTCTACCATCATCCATCCCTTCCTCCACAAATCCATCTACATTCATCCATAGTTGAAGATTGAGAGTCTATTGGAGTTTGAAGATCGATTCTCAAGAAATCCATTGAAGTGGAGGAGCAAAACTCTCAACTGACTACCACTCAAGCGAGGAATGATTTCCATCTCGGTTTACTTCTCTTTCTTTTAGAGTTCATGCTTTCTAGAATAGATTTTGATATGTTTTGTGTTTTGAACATGAGTAGTGAGTAGTTTCTTTTAGTTTGGGGGATAATCCCTTTCAAGTTTCTCTTATGGATTGAGTATTGTTGGATTGAACAAGTTTGTTTATCTAGTTTGAATGCATTTAATTTATCATTAGCTTGATCACCATTAGCATGATCACCATTAGCATGAATTTAGAATGTTGAATGAAGTACCGAACGGAGAAATTCGATATTCGGAGCCCTTAGGATTAAACTGGTTTATGAAGTGAACTAGAGATAGAAGACTTTGTGATTAGGAGTCATTGGATAATTTGATCTTTAACTTGGATAAAATTGACACAATAAAGAGTCCAAGAGATCAATTTTACTAAGCAATCCGTTTCATTGCCAAAAGCTCGCTACGGAAGAATTTATGCGATTATCGACTCTAAAATGTACCAAATTAGTGACATACATGTTCATTCCACTTGTTTGATTCATACAGTTACTTAGGTTTTATCCTATGAACGTCTTTCTCATATTGATTTCATCTTGTGAATTGTGTGAATATTTGATTTATTTGACCTTTTTTAGTGACTAGAACTAGAATTAGTTATTCTCCATCTAAAACCCGACTGATTTAGCAACACTTAGGAAGCTAGTTTGGTGTGTAGTTAGCAAAGTCCTTGTGGGATCGACCTTGATACTTGCTACACATACACCCGTGCACTTGCGGCCTATCAGTTACAAAGGAGCATTGTCTGCACGTCCGCGTTTCCCAAGGATCTGGATGCTTTAGCTTCAATGATTAAAGACAATTTTGGTCCACTTTCAAGAATCACATCTCTTAGTGGAGTTGAATTCTTGCTCACTTTTTTTACTTGTCAGGAAATAGAAGAGGCCCTGGAGAATCCTAGGGAGTTGAAAGATTGGTTCACTGATATCAGGCCCAGGTCATTGTACGAATCGGCGGATTCTAGGAGGGTCTGGGTTGAGATTGTTGGAGTCTCTCCTCATGGTTGGATGTGGGACAATGTTCGAAACTATGTCCGGCCATGGGGAAAGCTCTTATCTTGAGCAAGATGCATTGCTTCAACAAATCAATTTGAGGTAATGAGGGCCCTCATTCAATCAGACATCTTTCACAAAATCAAAAGGCAATTCTCTTGAAATTCTGGAGCAGCTTTCGAATAATAGCTACATTGAAGAGGTGAGAAAGCTCAATAATCAAACCAATGCCTTGAAAGAAGATTTAATTAATTTGTTGGGTGTTCAAGCTTCGAATAAAGTGGAGTCAATGCACCTTGAAAATAGGGTGAGACGTGAGTTTGAATTTGCTTCCACTAAAGCTAATAGTTCTGCTCTTGCATCTGTGCCAATCAATAATGATGAGCAACTCATTATTGCCTCTGCTGCTTTGGAAGATGGAGCGGTTCTTGGAATTGAGAAATCGGTTGAGGTTGTAAACAGCCCTAGAACTCCCCATTTGGATGGTTCAAACGTCCCCATTGAGGTTCCTCATATGAACAAGGAGAATGCAATCATTGATGAGTTAGATGGTGATAACATCTCTCTTTCTTCGAGGGACGATTCCATTGTGAATGCACGAATCTTCATTGCTGAGCAAGCGATCAGATTTGGAGAAAAGAGTGGTTTTATGAAAGCCAAGAAGCATTGCAATATGAGGAAGCAATCTGGTGACAATCTCTCTATTAGACAAAAGAAAAAGCTAAAAGAAAATAAAAGGAGGAAAAGGACTGTAGTATGTTCCTCATTGTCAATTGAAAGCAGTGACTGCGGATTGTTGGAAGTGGTTGTGGTGTGTGTGGGATTGTGAGACTCTATTTAAGTATTTGATGAGTTTATCATTAGCATGGGTGGTTGATGCTTTGTTCTGTTGGTTCTGACTCAACATCTGCTTGTTGTTGATGGGGCTAGTTCAGGGTGAATTTGGTTAAAGGAAAAGAAAGGAAGTCTTAAGATGGTGGACATTTTGGTACAGCAGCTGCAATATTTGGTGCTGCTGATGCAATCTGAATTGATACTGTTTGTAGGATGGGTTCAATTCATCTGATCTAAGATCTTGGTCTGAATTTGTGGGAATTCTAGTATTGCATTTGCAGTAGTGATGGGAGGCTCCTATATGTCTTTCAAGTTGTATGCTGGGTTGGTGAGATTATTGGTGGGTTCAGTAGGATCAGTAAATATCTTCAGCTGTGTGCTCAAAGGCTCAGTAAATGTTGTGGTATTTGGCAATTGTTGTTCGAGTATCATGAGACTCTCAAGGTGGTCTTGCGACAAGCTGTGATTTGGAAGTTTGGTCCTTGATCTTCCAACTGTTCAGGAAATCAATCACTCGAGGAAAACCGTCTAGCAAGAAATTTTCAGCACTTGATATCTTTGTAATTGGTTTTGGTTCAGGCTCAGGTGGTTGAGGAATTTCTGTTAGCTCGTTGAGATCTGTTCTCATTTTCAGCTGTTTGCCTGTTTATAAAGGCCCAGCTTTTCTTTTGAATAAAAGGATCGTTTGACCGCAAATTATCAAAAAAAAAATGGTTAAAGTCTTTTGTTATTTGATATTATGGTTATAGCTAAAGATTGTATAATTTCATTGGTGAACCAGAACTTCACTCCAGTAGTAAGAATTTTACCTTACTTCATTAAGTGAACCAGAAGTTCACTCATATGTCGAAAATTTTATCTTATGAGTGAACCAGAAGTTTGCTCTAATATTGATACTGTTATTTAATTTTATTAGTTAACAAGAAATTATATGTCTTATTTTCATTAGTGAACCTGAAGTTCACTCTAATGTTAAGAATTTTATCTAGTTTTATTAGTGACTAGAAGTTCACTGTGTTATTGAAAAAAAAAATTTTATCTCATTGATGAACCAGAAGTTTTATCATTGAAGCTCTATATAATCTCGTTAGTAAACCAGAAGTTCTCTTTCCTGCCAATTAGATTATAGAGTTATTAATTGGCATAAGAATTGTTGAAAGGCCATGATAGTACACTTGAGGTTATTAAGTTTTATATCATCGATTAGAGTATGGAGTTTAATGTTTATATGAAAAAAAGTACATAATTTTATTAATAATGACCTATGGGATCATTAGAACCCCCAAATGGTTTCGCCTCATTCCCTGAAGTGAATGTGGCAGGATATAATCTCAAGAATCATGAGCAAAACAAAGGTCACGCCAGTAGCCGTGATAGTCGACATAGTCGTGATCGTAGTCATACTAATCTTTTATAAGTTGATATCTCTACCAGGAGTAGGAACACAGAATTGAAAAGCATGAATGATACAAAAGTGAGAAATGTATTTATTAATGAGGAAATTGAAACGACACGTACCTATTGTACGTCATAATATCTTGTTGAACCTTATCAAGCTTAATCAAAAAGCACAAGATATTATTTTATAAACTTTTGATAGTAAGTCATATTATTATTTATGTTGTGCACGTTATTTCAAGTCGTTACTTCTTAGATCCCCCTCTTGGCATTGTTTAAAGACTTTAGCAATTGTTGTGTTTTAATTATTCTTCAGTCGCTTTGTTGATTGGCATTGAACTGTGTCCAGGGCTATTAAATTTTCCTAACTTTGGTAACTTAACTGCTAACTGTGAACTTGTTTTGATCGTGAAGATCTATTTGGGGGAAACTAGGTCGAGGCATTATGAATTTGACATCCTTGGTAGAAAATTGATTATATGCATGGTGATCAAATATAACATTGATTATTGAGTTCATGGAAATATTATCCTGTTGATATGTACATAATTATGAATTAGTATGAGTCCTCATGTGATGCTATTATTTCATGGATATTTGTATGGTTTGATGTATGCAACTTATTGAAAATGTTTTACACACAAATTGCGAGTAATATGCTCTCATTTGTCTAAGACTATATGATATCAATGATTTATTGAAATTGATTGATCATATTGAATTATTAAGTATTTTCCAGTATCATGAACATGACTTCTTGTTTCGTAATGCCTAATCACAAAGTGCATTGTTATTGATTGACCAAATATGCATGATCTTTGTTTCCTTAAGCATAACACAAATTATAGTCTGTATTGGATATTTGATTTTTATTCTATATGAGCATATGGATGGAGTATATCTTTGTGAGAATTTAATTATGCCTGTAGACATGTTTTAAAAGTAATCAATGATATCGATATCCATGATTAATGCATATTCACTATGGAGTATTTAACTTTCAAGAGTCATGTATGTGCTTCTGAAGTGGAGTTTCTTTTTATGAATAAGTGATTAAAGCACTTCCACGATATGCTTTATATGAATTGATGTTATATTTATCTTGAAGTGAATTTCATGGATACTTACTTGATTGGAACATGAATAAATGAGGTGATAAATACGTGTCCTGCAGACACCAGAACAATACATATTTTTAGTGATAATAAATTGCTTCTTGTCCATTGATGAGGGAAGCAAATATTAGCATTATATATATGACAGTCTACTTTGATTAAAAGCTTCAGAAGAGTGTGTATAATATTACTTGGTGTAACTAACTTTCATATTGTGCAAGTACTTCTCTCAACCAAGTTAGTTTCAAAGGAACTTATTAATTAAGTTTCAAAGGTATTCGTGGGAATGAATATTTGCATGTTGAGACAACTAGTATTCATATATTATGAAAATTGCTTTGAGCAACATGTATGTTGAAAAGGATATCATCCTTATTTTATGCGTTATTGTACACAACTAACCCAATTGAAGCACATACTTTAGTAAACTAGAAGTTTACTATATATGATGAAGACTTTATCAAAGTAGGAGCATCTTGGATCAATCCTCTCAAGAAGAACTCATATGGATATATTTGAAAGGACCAGAAGATCCTTAATCAAATGAGTTCTAATTAGTTGCTCGCTATCAAAGAAAATTAATTATAACATCATTATTAGCAAAGATATGGATTGAATCACTTAGATTCCTGAGTTCTGTATAAGTGATGTTTGTGTTGGTCCTGTAGACCCATATGTAAACCATTTGAATATAGTATGACGTTACTTGATACATCAATGAGATAATCGATCACTTGTATGTTTACTATCAACTTGCAACTTGGCGCTTGCAAGATTGTTTGCTCAATTAATTTACGAGCACATTTCAAATTATCAATTAAGAAGATTCATCTTGATAAAGATGGTGAAGGCTTTTGATAGTTTTTGTATGCCAATGGACATAGATGTTAAGCATCCTATGTCAAATATTTATATGTATAATTATCCTGCAGAATCATTAATATATGAGATGTTGAGTATATAATAAATGGCAAACCTATTACTTTTGAGAGCAGAGCTTACTACAGTTGTTCAGGGACATGTCATGTTACATGCACCAACATTGATCCAAATAAGGCCAAGAGGCTATGATGAATGTTTATTTCTCCCCTACAATGGTTTTTGGCCATGAACCAAAAATCTCCCACCTATGAATTTGAGCATGTGCGATGTAAGCTCCATGATAATGCACTAGGATGGGACCCCGAAGGAATCGGGAATATATGTTGTGTATATTCATACTTAAATATAATAGAACCATTCATTGGACATATACTTATGGCACAGTTTGTCGATTATGATGAAACAATTTTCCCAACACTAGGGGGAGAAATCAAGTTGTTGGACAAGGAAATAAGTTTGAACGAATTATTATGATCCTCATACAATGTAATGTCAACTGGAAGTTCAAATATAACTCGTCTGTAAACTTGAGCGAATCTAATGTCAGATATTCTACTTACCCACAAAGAGTTGTTATATCCTATGTCCCAACTACTAATGCTCCTGTAAGAATTGATGTCCCAGTAGGACAAACTGAAGACCAATCGGTTCCAAAGACAATAGTCCTCGAAAAAGGAAAAGGAGCGAATAATTAATGATAACCGAAATGAGGAAATCTTGACTCCAGAAGAGTCCTCAATCATGACAAATGTGGAAGTTGCACCACAAGCTCAGGCACCTAAAGTTCACGAATATGATAAGATCTCAATTAATTATGTCATAAATTGGATAAGTTGGAACCGAAATGAAATCGACGTCGATATAGCATTTGATTATAAAATATAGCGCTCACTACTATGAGTAATCATGAGGATCATGAGTTTAGGTCTGTTAATGAACATAGACAAAGATGAGATTGGCCAAGTGGAAAGATGCATTTAAGAATTAAATTCGCTTGTAAAATCGAAAATATCAGGACCTGTTGTCCATACACCAAACTGATGTAAAAATTGTGCGATACGATTAAGTCTTTGTGCGAAAAAGAATGAGAAAAGGAGATTATGAGATATAAGGCACAAGAAGCGACTTGTTGCACAAGTGCTTTCGCAAAGACTTGGTATCAACTATGAAGGAATATACTCCTATGTAGTCCATGTCACTACATCACGATACCTTAAATTTGGCAGTACATGAAAAGCTAAGTATGCGTCTTATAAATATCGCTATAGCTTATGAAAATTTTGATAATGATGCTTATATAAAACACTTGAAGGGTTCAAAGTGTTGGAAGCACATATTAAAATTCTCGAGAATATTGGTTATTTAGTTGATAGATATTTATGTGATTAAAGCAATATGGACGCATATTGCATAATCAAAGGAAATGATTAAATGATCTAGATCCTAATTGTTTGTAAATGTTATTGATGGTTTGGACTTCCGAAGAGCCTCAAGAGTTGTGGATTGCTTTACAAGCGTATTTGGAATGAAAGATTTTGGTAAAATCTGTTATTGTCTTGGTTTACAAGTTGCACATCTGAGAATGATCTTACATGCATAAATTAATTTATGTAGCAAAGTGCTAAGATAATGTTGCATGAGCAAATCACTCCCTTTAAGTACCCCAACAGTGGTACGGTCATTTGATATGAAAACAACCCCCTTTCGATCCCGAAAAGATGATGAGAAATTTAACGGTCCTGAAGTACCGTATTTGAGTCCTGAAGTACTGCATTTGGGTTCTGCAGTGTCGTGTTTAAATGATATTGAAGCACTGAAGTATCTTACTAATCATACATGATCTAACCTATTTCGATACCTCGAAGGTACTAGCGATTTAGATATTCATTATCCTCATTAGCTCAAAGTTGGTTTGATTAGCTATGGATATTTACCTAAATCATATGACACTTGATCACATACTAGTTATGTGCACGTTAAGCAAATTTGTTTAAGTGAGAATTAAGTTGATTCATGTATCAAGTCAGTCAAGAAGTTGAATTGCATCAACTCAAAGATCTTAATTGATGTTCTCATCAGGGGGAGTAATACGCGTTGTACTATTTTTCCCTTATTTGAGGTTTTGTCCCACTGGGTTTTCCTTAGAAAGGTTTTTAATGAGGCAACATATATTTGCGTATAAAGAAGTGCGTACTCTTTTCCTTCACTGGGTTTTTCTCCCAATTGGGTTTTTCCTAGTAAGGTTTTAATGAGGCATACTCTTTTGGATAATGGACATTCAAGGGGGAGTGTTATGAAATAATATATTTGTGAATGTCCATATATTAATCAGATATCTATTGGGTATCTTTATCTGATAGAATGATATAATATAGGAGGATTCTATTCCATATGGAATCTATACTGCATAGGGCTCTTGTTATGTAACTAGTATAAAAGTTATGAATAAATGATCCAATTCTCCTCTCTCAATCTCTCTTATCTCTTGTTTCTTGTCTCTATTGTTCTTCTCTATTATTCTCTCTATATCGCGTTCATCTATTTATTGTTTGATAACATTATATACATTATTTGGATTTTTCTTACATAATCCTCACACAAAATGTGCTGATAGCATGATAATAACATAGTCTTAGTTTTGTTGATAACCACGGAGTCTTAGTTTTGTTGATAATTCTTAATGTAAAACATGAAAATTATTTGTTGAAAGTTTTTCGCAAAAGCTCATTCAACCTATAAGGTAGCAGACCATATAAATAGAACGATAGTATGCACCTTGAACAAGGCATTATTTAAATATCTTGTTTTTTATGAAATTAATATTTATTATGAATTTTGACATTATTTTTTTATTGATATTACTAATATTAATTATAAGAAGTTTGGAACGTGTTTACTACACCAACAATTATAAATCACACCGTAATTGAATGAACCATATCTGTTATGCATATCTTAGTTACTTTTTATAATTATAAAAAATAATGAATAATTTCATACAATTTATACATGGAATTATAACTATAGAAGTCAATCATATATTCATATCATTTTTAAAAAAAATTAATATGCATATATATAGATTGGACAATGATACACATCTTGACACAAGATGATTAATAACCATCTTGAATTGTCCATATTTCACATTTTTGTAACTTTTAATAATACTTTCTCTCGTAATTATATATATTTATCAACTATAAGAGTATAATAGTTATAAGTTTGGTCAAAAAATATTAATAATAGCCTAATTTTATCAATCATAGTAGAAAATGCACATTTTGTGCATAGTTTTATATTTAGGAAAAAATATAATAAATAATTATTGTTATATTGTTTATAAGTTGTAATAACTCTCAAGGTATTGAAACATACCTTTATAATAATTTAAATATACTTATATTTAACTTTATGTGTGATTGAGGTGAAGTGCTGGATGGTTATAATTAATTTGTATCAAGATATTTATCATTTTACATAATAAATTTTATACCAATACAAGACAAGTAAAACATATTTATCCCAAAACTCATATTATTTTCAATATAAATAACAGTGTTCTTTGTTTGTGATCTCCAGAATAAACTTTAGGCCAAGTTGATTGTTTGAAAAATTCCACATTTTGACCCAATATCAAAATAAGAAAAATTGTCTTGAATGTTTCATGGCAGGCCACTATCACACAATATTGAACACGTATATAACACATCTATTACAATAAGAAATATTAAATCATTCAATTTATAACCCCATCATCAAAACAAATAATATAAAATATAAAACAAATTTATAAGTTTTTATATAAAAATAAACGAATTAATACTATTTCAAATATTTTGTGAGAATGACTCTTTATTCCGGCCAATGTTAGTGGTTCCCCATTACAACAAGAACATGCACAACACAACCAGTTTCATATCTTCTAGTTTATATATCCCAAACCTAGCCAAACTTGTTTTCCTCTAAAATCTTGCATACTAGGTGCCAAAATATTTCATCAAAAATGGGCAATTTTCTTAGAACGTTCCACGTAATCCTAGCCGTGTGTATCCTTGCCACCGGAGCGCTCTTGACCGTGGATGCTGCCAGCGACAACTCGGCGACAAGTAACTTGGTCGTGACTAGACCGGTTTGCGAGGGTTCCATGGCTGAGTGCCTGTCTGGGGATGAGTTGGACGACATCGAGTTTCAGTTTGACTCAGAGATAAGCAGACGCATTTTAGCATCACAAACTAAGTACATCAGTTACGGTGCATTAAACAGGAACAGAGTACCTTGTTCAAGACGCGGTGCTTCCTACTATAACTGCAGACCTGGTGCACAAGCCAATCCCTACTCTCGTGGTTGCAGTAGAATTACTCGCTGTAGACGCTAAATTAAGTGACATACATATATGAATTGTTACTTTGAAAATAAAAGTAAGCTGACCATATATATGTAGTTGCTATCATATTCATATTATTTATCCAAGTCCGACACACACTTCTCTTTAATTTTGATCATTTCTCTTGAGTCTTACATATGCATTGTATTTTGGACGTTGAGTTTGATTCTTGCCTATACAAGTTTATATATTTTGTGCTTTGAATTTATCTGTTTTATGATGTTTTGTTTGGCTTGCTTATTTATTTATGAAAATGACAAAAAGAATATTTTGTCAATCAGGGATATTAAATTAAATTGGTAAAGGAGGGGGATGAAGGTAATGGTGGAGTTTGTGGGCGATTGGTAGAGTAACCGAAATTAAGCTTATTGCATTAATTAATCACTATCGCTATATGCAATTCTGTGAGCTAGCTTACCATTGACAATTGCATTTGTTGTAAAGTATTTGTCCTAATTATGGGGTAATTTTCTCATACAAATTATGACGTTGTTGTTTGTTCATTTAATTAATGACGGGTGACCTTCATAATTTTTCACGTTACTATCGTAGTATATGAAAGAACAAAAAATTACTAAGGGGTACCCTAATTTTTGGTGAAATGATTTTCTGGTACCTCAACTTTTAAAAACTAATTTTGGGGTACCCTAACTTTTAAAATTATAAATAATTAGGTGAATTTTCGGCCAATAATTTGAATTCACCGGTGACTTTTAGGTGGGAAATTGATTAAGTGTTTTTGTGGACGAAAATGCCCTTTGTTTTTGTGGACGAAAATGATTTGAATCAATCGGAGTTTCGTCGGAAATTCACCTAGTAATTTCTAATCCTAAAAGTAAGGGTACTCCAAAATTAGTTTTGAAAAGTTAGGGTACCAAAAAATTGTTTCTTCAAAAGTTAGGGTACCTCTAAGTAATTTTTTGATGAAAGAACTTGGCCAATGGTGAGCAAAGAAAATGTTTTTTTTTAAAACTATTTTCTTTGGTGCAATACAATTATTTTCCATGGCTAGTGTTTTCCAAAGGGATTGTTTAAGCCTTGAATATATTACTTATTAGGGATTGTAAAATTCATTGATAAATAGATCTTTTGTTAAAAGTTAAGTTTTTTCAATTTTTGAAAAATAAAGGTAAATTTTGGTTATTTTTGGGGAAAATATTAATTTAAATAAAGTAGTATTATTTTGAGAGAGAAATAAATATTCATAAAGGTATAAATTTTGGTGTCTTTTAGCAAATATTAACTCATCTTCACAATTGATTTTTATATGCCTTTAATGTATAAGCATATATGCATAGCTAGGTTTGTATGAATATACCCCCTCCATTTCTCAACATTTATTGCTTTAGTTAATTTGTTTTTATATTTATTACCTCACATTTCGATAAAACAATAATGATTACAACAACAACAACCTCTCAGGAAAAATATATTTTTAAAGCAATTTGATTGATTCCTACAATACAACATTAATGACTGTTTTACTAAATTTACATTTTACTTTTTATTATCCCCAGCACTGTTATATAATCAAAATAAAAATAATTTTGTCAATATACCTATTAAATATTATTATTTTTTATTTTACACCAAAAATTTAAATGGATAATTATGAAGAGATGCGGGACTAAAGCAAGACAAATGATTAGGTTTACTCCGTGTATAGAAAATTCCAAATGATATACAATAACATATGAAACTTTTAACAAGAATGCAATGAATGCTAGCATATTGCGGAAGGCTACAATTTGAGAATTGTAATTTTTGATATATTTGAAATTAGAAAATACTGTATTATTAGTGAGAGATTGTTGGAATGAGAAAAGATTGAAGATACAAAAAGATTCCAACTAATCAAAAAAATAATTATTTCATGTTTCATTCTATAGGTACCCAACTAATAAAAAAAACTAAGCATAAAACCATTATTGTTGTTCTTAGAGCAGTGGCAAAAAGATAGAAGGCCAATTTGATGGATAATTCTTAATAGTTGTTTCGTTTACTGCCACTTTGTTGTTTTTGTTTTGATTTTGGTGAATCTTATTATTTTGCTGTCTTACTGTTTGTATGTAACTTTTGTTGCGTAACCTTGAGCCCTTCTAAGCTTTAAATAATCGAAAAAAAAATAAAACCATCATTGCTACCGCTAACATATAAAAAAAAAATTAGAGAACAATAATTGAAGAATAGAATACAACTGTGAGGGAGGCGCAGGAATTTGGTTCCACCCACCAGATTGATTAAAATCCTTTAAAAGTCAAACTTCCGATATATTCCGAAAAATAAAAAGGAAAATAAACCCCCCAAGGGTAGTCTCCGTAATTTTCCACCCATCTGATCCCTGTTATAAAAGAGTGTTGCACCCCAAGTAGCCGTTATTTGTGTTGGGAGTAACCGAAATAATCAAGGAAGAAAGGGATACGATGGGGGAGATTGGAAAAGAGGTGGGAATGTTAATGCTGATGATATGGAGCGCAGCGGTGGGCGTGGATGCAGGCGGTGAATTGGAGGTGGTGGGGGGGTTGATGGGGTCATGGTCGTCTGGATGCAAGGGTGGTGGTACCACTGTGGGAGAATGTATTGGGTTGGAAGAAGAAGAATTGGAGATGGATTGGGAGGTGATAGAGCGGAGGATATTGGCGACTACCAACCACATAAGCTACAATGCCATAAAGAAGGGCTCACAATGGTGTGCTCAGCGTGGGGCGTCTTACTACAACTGCCGCCCCGGTGCTCAGGCTAACCCTTACCGTCGTGGCTGCAGTAAGATCACCAGATGCCAACGCTAACTAACTAACTCTTTTCTTTCTCCTTCTTTCACCTTCACAAACCCAAACTTGTAATCATTCTAATTCTTCCCTGTTCTTATTCTTATTATTATTACTATTCTTGTTATTATTGTTATTGTGGTCAGTTGCCATTTTTCCGGGTGCAAATTTGCTGGATGTACATGGGATGGATGATGAGGATTTGAGGTTGAGATTGTGTGTATTCTCTTTAGTTTACTTGTAAAAATAAATTCAAAGGTATTCATGCAAATAATAATAAAGCTACTTCCTCTCTTTCATATTATTAGACTCGTTTAATGCTTATCACAACATAACATGGTAATTTTTTAGGACACATTTTGTAAAATTTAGGAGTAAGACACTAAGACTGATACATCTTAGGCCCCGTTCTTTTATGCGGCTGGCAGGCTGCGGTGTCACACTGTACCGCAACTTTTCATATTCCACCACAACGTACCACAATATACTTTTTCTAATTTAATTTATCATTTTATTAAAAGTTAAACTTTCCATATTCCACCACAACGCACCAGGCCACCATAACTTTCCTCAATCCACCACATTTTCTCCACATTGCAACCAGCCGTATAAAAGAACAGGGCCTTAATATCTTACCATCTGTATCTTGTTTGGGACACATTTCATCTTATTAGACTCCTTTATTATCTATTTTTGCTTCATTATTATCCTCGATCTTAATAATATTTACTTTCATGACTTATAAGCTCTTTTTTTAGATAATTCGCATATATCCTCATTTAGGTTTATGATATTTATAAATTCAATTCTAACGTCATTAGGTTAATATTTATCCTCCCTAAGCTTTTGAACCAATTTCATTTAGTTACTTTTTTCAATAAATTTAACAATTTTTCCAGTAAATATATGATTTATAATTGAACTTGTTTGCTAAAATGACGATAGTTTTAGCAAATAAATTATATCATGTCTGACATCTTCAATGAAAAAGTTGCTAAATTTACCGGAAAAGTGGTTAAATGAAAATGGTTTAAAAGTTTAGGGTGGATAAATATTAATTTGTAATCATTCTAATTCTTCTCTATGCTTATTCTTATTACTATTACTATTCTTGTTATTATTGTTATTTTGGTCAGTTGCCATTTTTCCGGGTGCAAATTTGGTGGATGTACGTGGGATGGATGATGATTGATGAGGATTTGAGGTTGAGCTTCAGCTTGTGTGTATTGGCTTGTTTAGACGGAATTTCGCAGTATTGGCTTAAGTTGGGTTTGACCCGAATTTAGTTTCGTCTAAATTGTCCGATTTGGTTCGACCCGAAATAAACCGAGTCCGAACATGAGTTTCTCATTCGAATTTTAACATTGTCCCGCATCCGCATTTGTCCGACTTGAATATACCCGGACCCGAATTTTTGTCAGCGCTAGCTAATTCGCATATATCCTCCTTCATGTTTATGACATTTATAAATCTAACTCTAACATCATTAAGTTAATATTTACTCTCCCTAAGTTATTGAACCAATCAATTTCATTCAGCTACTTTTTTCCAGTAAATTTAGCAATTTTTTGAATGAATATATGATTTATAATGAAATTTGTTTGTTGAAATTACGATAATTTTAGCAAACAAATTTGAGCACATATGACACATTAACCAGAAAAATTGCTAAATTTGTTGGAAAATAGTTAAATAAAATTGGTTCAAAAGTTTAAGGTTCGTAAAATAAATTAAAAAACGCCAAGGTTGAATTCATAAACGTCATAAACCTGAAAGAGGATATCTGCAAATGTTCCCTTTTTTATACCTTAACAACTTGTAACATATCTGAATTTGATCCTAATGGTTTTGATTTGTACTTCAAAAAAAAAAAATTCATTGGGCTTTTTCAAGTTTGAATATACAATAATGGGCACCACCTCAAAATTTTCTAATCCACTAAAAACAGCCAAACAAAGAAATGTTGGTCAACTTAACATAAAAAAAATTGCCAATCTAGAAAGTTGACCAACTTTTCAAGAAAATTAGCTCTATCAATTCAAACTCATCCAATGATCTGAAATATTTTAACAATGGATATGTAGCTAGGGTAGAGGTGTCCACGGACACCCTTAACCAAAGAAAAATTTGTGATTCTCTATCGGAAGAAATTTTTTTAATTGGAGCAAGTGGACACCGTAAACAAAATCGCAAAAAACATAAAAGGATGCCCAATTTAGCAACAACCCAAAAACCCTAAAATATTACCCCCTTTATCCCAAATAAATTGTCCACATTGACTAATTAGGTCAAAAATTTTAATTTTTGATCATTAATTTATCAAATTAAATGTTGAGCTATTACAAGACTACCACTATTAGATTTGTGATGAAAAATATTTTTACCTGAATACCATATTATTAGTCTTGCTAAGATAAAACCTGAAATCAATAGTCAAAGTGTTGCATCGAAAACCGTAAAAAGTTAAAGTGGACAAATAATTAGGACGGAGGGAGTACCAAATTATTTTTTTATAAACAAAAGGGATATTGGATCACAATATACCGACCTTTAGGGATATTGGATTGTAATATACCGACCTTTATTATTGGACAATAATATCCCTGACCTTTATACTTAGGTGATATTATTATACCAACAGTGACTAAGGAGGTGGTGACTGGTTAACTGGTCTCTATTCTGACGTGACAGGCGAAGGGAAATTAACCGACCCTTGCCCAGTAAACCCATTAACCCCTCTGCTTTTCTCACTAACCCACATTAAAAGAAATCGGCCCTAACACAGTGACTAACGCGGTGGTGAACTAGTCATCATACTGACGTGACACACAACCAACTAATGTCTTTTAATGTGGGTTAGTGAGAAAAACTAAGGGGTTAATGGGGTTATTGGCCTGAGGCAGTTTTTTTTCCCATCACCAGCCGCGTTAGAGCTCATGGAGACCGGTTCACCATCCCCTTAGTTACTGTTGGTATAATACTGTCACCTAGGTATAAAGGTCAGCAATATTGTTGTCCAATAATAAAGGTTGGTATATTACAATCCAACACCCCCAAAAGTCGGTATATTATCATCCAAAAACCCTAAACAAAAAGCGTATGTCAATGAATTGGGTAATTGGGTAATAGTATAAGTTTAAAATATAAATATCTAATTAATGTGAAATTTTAATTTATTTGGTGGACATATTTATATGATGATGTGAAATTTTGTTAACCTTGTGAATATGTTATTTAATATTTATTTTTATTTTTATTTTCATTTATTTAAATTTTATTATTTTATTTTTCAAAAGCGCTTATATGATAACAAGTATATTAGACACTCCTAAGTTAATGGTCTGGATCCGCCACTATTAACAAATTTACTCTAATGGGTGGGGAGGGAGAAATGAGAGTTGGAGAGATGCTCTCTCTAATGCAATACTCTGCCCCCTAATTTCTAACATAATATATTTGAAAAAATATATATCTCTTTATGCCTTGACAACCACATTAAATATTTTCACTAGATCTTCAAATACAATCTTCAACCTAAGTGTTTCACCACATTTTCCCTATAAACATACCCCCATTCTCACTTATTTGCTTTACATTGAAACCACCCTAAGAATATTGGCACAAGGTGATTACATCTTATATATTCTCTCTCCTTAATTTCATCATAAAGCATACATAATTCTTTGCATTTAATGTATTTATCTCCCCCATTTTATTTCTTTAATTTTCACATATGATGATGTATTATTCAAATTAATAATAAAATTTGACTGAAATCTAAATTTGATAACTTGTAAAATCAACTTAATTTAGGTTCTTTGTTTTCATATTCATATTCTTTTATTTTATTATCTAAATTTTGAACATCAATTATTATTTGCATGAATCTAACTAATTCAAATTACTCTAATTAATAATTCTCTACTTCCACTCCTCCTTTCTTTAAATTAACTTAATTTAGGTTTAGTAGAGTCTATTCTTCGAACTTAGAGATTCGACGGTCTTTACTTTTGAATTCATAAGCTTATGTTGGGTTGAATGTGGAGACCAATTTTGGGTTGGTCTCTATCTATTGGAGAGCAAGGTAAAAGAGTTTGAGTGAGAATCAAGTTGTTGATTTGTTCCACTTCCTTTTTTGTAATTCCTTTGCTGTAGGGATTTTATTAATCGTAAAATTGTGTCAGCCTTGTATTATAAAAATAGAGCCTAGATGTTAGGTTTATTGATATAGCAATTGAGAGTGTTTCATCTTATACCACAAAAGATTGACCTGTAATCTCTGTGTCCCTGAGGGAGTTGTGTGAGGCTCATCTGTGAGTGTTGAGTTCTTAGGTTGTAACTCTAGGGAGGTTGTGAGAGATTGTGGAGGTCTGGGAATCTCTGAAGCACTGTTGTAATCCTCTGATAGTACATCGTTCGTGGTTTTTTCCCGGTTTGGGTTTTTTCACGTTAATTCCTTGTGTCGAATCTTTATTTATTTTTCACCCTTATTATTGTTTGTCTGCTAACTAAACCTTGAAAATCCTAACAAGTGGTATCAGAGCTTTGGTTGGAGCGTGGTTGATCTGCAGACTGAGAAGCAATGGCGGGCGCTATTGTGAAGATTCCGGAGTTCGATGGGATAGACTACGCATGGTGGAGGATGCGCGTTGAGGATGTGCTCCGCCAACAAAGGTTGCATCTTGCGATGGGTGATAAGCCAAAAGAGATGGAACAGAAGGATTGGGAAGAGCTTAATGGTCAGGCATTCAGTACAGTCAGGCTGACGGTAGCTCAGAACGTGGCTTTCAACGTCAAAGATGATCAGAAAACGACGAAAGATCTGCTCGAGGCCTTGCAAAACACATATGAGAAACCTTCGGCGGTGAACAAGGTATATGTGTTACGTCGTTTGTTTGAATTTAAGATGCATGGGTCTGGTGATATGCATGATAGTATGAATGAGTTGAATATGATACTATCAAAATTAACCTCTGTGGGATTTAAGTTCGACGATGAGATGAATGCTAATATACTATTGGCTACCCTACCTAAGTCTTGGGAAAATTTCGTGGCTTCTGTAACTTCTTCAACTAGGAAGGATGAGAAACTGAAGTTTGGGGAAATTAGAGACTTGGTCATGAATGAAAGTATTCATAGGAAAGATTCCGATGTGTCTGAGTCTTCGGGGGATTCTTTGATTGTTAGGGGTAGAAGGAATAGTGGGAGTTCGGGTCGGGGTCGATCAAAATCTAGAGGTCGAAACATGGAGCAAGTGTTGTGTTGGAACTATGGTGATAGAGGTCATTTTCGTAGGGATTGTCCCAAACCTAAGAAGAGCAACCATAATGACCAGGACTCTATATATTATGTTGAGGATTTTGGTGATGCCCTAACTGTTTGTGTTGACAAGTTAGAAGGAGGTTGGGTGATAGATTCGGGTGCTTCATTTCACTCTTCGTCTAGCAAGGAGGCCTTTAGAAATTTTGTGAGTGGGAGGTTTGGCAGGGTTAGGCTTGCAAACGGTCACAACCTAAAGGTGCTAGGAAGAGGTGATGTGAACATTAAAACTTTTAAGGGTGGAACTTGGAGGTTGAAGAATGTTCGGTATGTCCCGGGTCTGACCAAGAACCTTGTGTCTGTGAGTCAACTGGATGAGGAGGGGTTCACGACGAGATTTGAAGATGGTCATTGGAGGGTAACGAAAGGATCTCTGATAATTGCAAATGGCAAGAAAGAGGGGAAACTATATTTTGTCATTGATAACTCTAACATGTCGGTTCATGCTCGTCAAAGGCGTGTTAGCTTCTTTGATGAGAGAAGGGAACCAGAAACGAGGAGGTTTCAGGTCGAGGCTACGGGAACGGATGATCAGCCGAGGAACGCATCTAACCTGCACGGGAATTCGACAAGTTCAACACGAGGTAAAATCTCAATCCAAAATTCCCCTAAGTTGTTGACGATGATGCGTATGTCGAAGTTGCAGGGGCGTGATCAGTTCAAGTGGGAGCCTGTTGCAAAAGGAGGAGTTGATGGGAGGTCAACTGGGACCTCTGTTGATCTTTGCTGAACAAGACCGAGATGAATGCAATAGAGGATTCGAGGAGGTGTTGAAGTGGTGATTGATGATAATCGACGAAGGTTGTGTTTACAATTGGTCTCCAAGTGGGAGATCGTTCGGTTGAATGTGGAGACCAATTTTGGGTTGGTCTCTATCTATTGGGGAGTAAGGTAAAAGAGTTTGAGTGAGAATCAAGTTGTTGATTTGTTCCACTTCCTTTTTTGTAATTCCTTTGCTGTAGAGATTTTATTAATCCTAAAATTGTGTCAGCCTTGCACTATAAAAATAGAGCCTAGATGTTAGGTTTATTGATATAGCAATTGAGAGTGTTTCATCTTATACCACAAAAGATTGACCTGTAATCTCTGTGTCCCTGAGGGAGTTGTGTGAGGCTCATCTGTGAGTGTTGAGTTCTTAGGTTGTAACTCTAGGGAGGTTGTGAGAGATTGTGGAGGTCTGGGAATCTCTGAAGCACTGTTGTAATCCTCTGATAGTACATCGTTCGTGGTTTTTTCCCGGTTTGGGTTTTTTCACGTTAATTCCTACTGTCGAATCTTTATTTATTTTTCACCCTTATTATTGTTTGTCTGCTAACTAAACCTTGAGAATCCTAACAAGTGGTATCAGAGCTTTGGTTGGAGCGTGGTTGATCTGCAGACTGAGAAGCAATGGCGGGCGCTATTGTGACGATTCCGGAGTTCGATGGGAAAGACTACGCATGGTGGAGGATGCGCGTTGAGGATGTGCTCCGCCAGCAAAGGTTGCATCTTGCGATGGGTGATAAGCCAAAAGAGATGGAACAGAAGGATTGGGAAGAGCTTAATGGTCAGGCATTCAGTACAGTCAGGCTGACGGTAGCTCAGAACGTGGCTTTCAACGTCAAAGATGATCAGAAAACGACGAAAGATCTGCTCGAGGCCTTGCAAAACACATATGAGAAACCTTCGGCGGTGAACAAGGTATATGTGTTACGTCGTTTGTTTGAATTTAAGATGCATGGGTCTGGTGATATGCATGATAGTATGAATGAGTTGAATATGATACTATCAAAATTAACCTCTGTGGGATTTAAGTTCGACGATGAGATGAATGCTAATATACTATTGGCTACCCTACCTAAGTCTTGGGAAAATTTCGTGGCTTCTGTAACTTCTTCAACTAAGAAGGATGAGAAACTGAAGTTTGGGGAAATTAGAGACTTGGTCCTGAATGAAAGTATTCGAAGGAAAGATTCCGATGTGTCTGAGACTTCGGGGGATGCTTTGATTGTTAGGGGTAGAAGGAATAGTGGGAGTTCGGGTCGGGGTCGATCAAAATCTAGAGGTCGAAACATGGAGCAAGTGTTGTGTTGGAACTATGGTGATAGAGGTCATTTTCGTAGGGATTGTCCCAAACCTAAGAAGAGCAACCATAATGACCAGGACTCTATATATTATGTTGAGGATTTTGGTGATGCCCTAACTGTTTGTGTTGACAAGTTAGAAGGAGGTTGGGTGATAGATTCGGGTGCTAAGTTTCACTCTTCGTCTAGCAAGGAGGCCTTTAGAAATTTTGTGAGTGGGAGGTTTGGCAGGGTTAGGCTTGCAAACGGTCACAACCTAAAGGTGCTAGGAAGAGGTGATGTGAACATTAAAACTTCTAAGGGTGGAACTTGGAGGTTGAAGAATGTTCGGTATGTCCTGTCGACCAAGAACCTTGTGTCTGTGAGTCAACTGGATGAGGAGGGGTTCACGACGAGATTTGAAGATGGTCATTGGAGGGTAACGAAAGGATCTCTGATAATTGCAAATGGCAAGAAAGAGGGGAAACTATATTTTGTCATTGATAACTCTAACATGTCGGTTCATGCTCGTCAAAGGCGTGTTAGCTTCTTTGATGAGAGAAGGGAACCAGAAACTATGATGTTACAGGTCGAGGCTACGAGCGGATGATCGGTAGAACGGCATCTAACTCGCGGAATTCGACAAGTTCAACACGAGGTAAAATCTCAATCCAAAATTCCCTAAGTTGTTGTCGTTGATGCGGATGTCGAAGTTGCGGGGCGTGATCGTTCAAGTGGGAGCCTGTTGCAAAAGGAGGAGTTGATGGGAGGTCAACTGGGACCTCTGTTGATCTTTGCTGAACAAGACCGAGATGAATGCAATAGAGGATTCGAGGAGGTGTTGAAGTGGTGATTGATGATAATCGACGAAGGTTGTGTTTACAATTGGTCTCCAAGTGGGAGATTGTTCGGTTGAATGTGGAGACCAATTTTGGGTTGGTCTCTATCTATTGGGGAGTAAGGTAAAAGAGTTTGAGTGAGAATCAAGTTGTTGATTTGTTCCACTTCCTTTTTTGTAATTCCTTTGCTGTAGAGATTTTATTAATCCTAAAATTGTGTCAGCCTTGCACTATAAAAATAGAGCCTAGATGTTAGGTTTATTGATATAAAATTGTTTGTCTGCTAACTAAACCTTGAGAATCCTAACAAGTGGTATCAGAGCTTTGGTTGGAGCGTGGTTGATCTGCAGACTGAGAAGCAATGGCGGGCGCTATTGTGAAGATTCCGGAGTTCGATGGGAAAGACTACGCATGGTGGAGGATGCGCGTTGAGGATGTGCTCCGCCAAAGAAAGGTCGTGATTCGCGGGTGATAAGCCAAAAGAGATGGAACAGAAGGATTGGGAAGAGCTTAATGGTCAAGCATTCAGTACGGTCAGGCTGACGGTAGCTCAGAACGTGACTTTCAACGTCAAAGATGATCAGAAAACGACGAAAGATCTGCTCGAGGCCTTGCAAAACACATATGAGAAACCTTCGGCGGTGAACAAGGTATATGTGTTACGTCGTTTGTTTGAATTTAAGATGCATGGGTCTGGTGATATGCATGATAGTATGAATGAGTTGAATATGATACTATCAAAATTAACCTCTGTGGGATTTAAGTTCGACGATGAGATGAATGCTAATATACTATTGGCTACCCTACCTAAGTCTTGGGAAAATTTCGTGGCTTCTGTAACTTCTTCAACTAAGAAGGATGAGAAACTGAAGTTTGGGGAAATTAGAGACTTGGTCCTGAATGAAAGTATTCGTAGGAAAGATTCCGATGTGTCTGAGTCTTCGGGGGATGCTTTGATTGTTAGGGGTAGAAGGAATAGTGGGAGTTCGGGTCGGGGTCGATCAAAATCTAGAGGTCGAAACATGGAGCAAGTGTTGTGTTGGAACTATGGTGATAGAGGTCATTTTCGTAGGGATTGTCCCAAACCTAAGAAGAGCAACCATAATGACCAGGACTCTATATATTATGTTGAGGATTTTGGTGATGCCCTAACTGTTTGTGTTGACAAGTTAGAAGGAGGTTGGGTGATAGATTCGGGTGCTTCGTTTCACTCTTCGTCTAGCAAGGAGGCCTTTAGAAATTTTGTGAGTGGGAGGTTTGGCAGGGTTAGGCTTGCAAACGGTCACAACCTAAAGGTGCTAGGAAGAGGTGATGTGAACATTAAAACTTCTAAGGGTGGAACTTGGAGGTTGAAGAATGTTCGGTATGTCCCGGGTCTGACCAAGAACCTTGTGTCTGTGAGTCAACTGGATGAGGAGGGGTTCACGACGAGATTTGAAGATGGTCATTGGAGGGTAACGAAAGGATCTCTGATAATTGCAAATGGCAAGAAAGAGGGGAAACTATATTTTGTCATTGATAACTCTAACATGTCGGTTCATGCTCGTCAAAGGCGTGTTAGCTTCTTTGATGAGAGAAGGGAACCAGAAACGAGGAGGTTTCAGGTCGAGGCTACGGGAACGGATGATCAGCCGAGGAACGCATCTAACCTGCACGGGAATTCGACAAGTTCAACACGAGGTAAAATCTCAATCCAAAATTCCCCTAAGTTGTTGACGATGATGCGTATGTCGAAGTTGCAGGGGCGTGATCAGTTCAAGTGGGAGCCTGTTGCAAAAGGAGGAGTTGATGGGAGGTCAACTGGGACCTCTGTTGATCTTTGCTGAACAAGACCGAGATGAATGCAATAGAGGATTCGAGGAGGTGTTGAAGTGGTGATTGATGATAATCGACGAAGGTTGTGTTTACAATTGGTCTCCAAGTGGGAGATTGTTCGGTTGAATGTGGAGACCAATTTTGGGTTGGTCTCTATCTATTGGGGAGTAAGGTAAAAGAGTTTGAGTGAGAATCAAGTTGTTGATTTGTTCCACTTCCTTTTTTGTAATTCCTTTGCTGTAGAGATTTTATTAATCCTAAAATTGTGTCAGCCTTGCACTATAAAAATAGAGCCTAGATGTTAGGTTTATTGATATAGCAATTGAGAGTGTTTCATCTTATACCACAAAAGATTGACCTGTAATCTCTGTGTCCCTGAGGGAGTTGTGTGAGGCTCATCTGTGAGTGTTGAGTTCTTAGGTTGTAACTCTAGGGAGGTTGTGAGAGATTGTGGAGGTCTGGGAATCTCTGAAACACTGTTGTAATCCTTTGATAGTGCATCGTTCGTGGTTTTTTCCCGGTTTGAGTTTTTTTCGTTAATTCCTTGTGTCGAATCTTTATTTATTTTTCGCCCTTATTATTGTTTGTCTGCTAACTACACCATGAGAATCCTAACATCTTACCTGTCAGATACAAATTTCATGGTTCATGGTTTGTGGAGTTTAATTTTGAGTTTATTAATACTCACAAAAAGAATAATTGATGACTCTATAATTTATTTCATTTGATTTATTTGTTCTTTTTGCAACACTAGAAAATGTTGGTTGCATAGAAAATTAATGTCCGAAGAAAAGGGAAAATGCAACACATCAAAGACCTTTGGTCCACTGCCATATGGGTCCATATGGGTAGTGCTCGAAGGACTCGCCTGGTGACAGGGTTGCAAGCGCACAGTGTAAGGTGTAACACGTCAAGATCGATCCCACATGGACTCAGTTAGCTGCACAGTAAACTAATATCTAATGCGATTGCTAAGCTCACCGAGTTTTGATTTGGAGATCTTTTAAAAACTAATAGGAAAGTAGGGAAAATCAATCAATGATTCTATCAAGAGAGAAAGACTTCTAGGGAAATGCTAACCCAACAACGAGTTCGATTACTAAAACCTAGCCTGCACAATCATACATTCAAGAATGAATCAAGAACGATAACCATAAGAACTCTACTGCTCTTTCGATGCTAATAGAATTACCTCGGTTAACCTAAATTGCAACCTTCGTATGCTTTTCAAGTTAATAAAAGTTGAAGGTCTCAGATATTCTGGTTATCAAAAGGTTCCCTAGTCTGCTATTCTTTTCTCAAATTTCACAAAACTAGGTAGAAAGGTTGGTAGTCAGATTATCCTAATTCACCTTTCAGTACTTCTCAGGTTAATCTCTAATCATGAGTATTCGAGCGCTCAAAGAACACACATGAATATGGAAAACACAACCTTCTATTGATTTAAATCAAGAATTCATGCACAAACTAGAACATTCAATCAAACTACATTGTTTCGGGTTGCAAAACCCTAGAATTCAAGAAATCTACTCACTCATATTCAATGACAACACGAGACAAGTTCCAATCATAATCAAATCTCAAAACAAAGAAGAAATACGAAAAGAAAGAAAAACTATGAAGAGTACAACCGTTGAGTCTTTCGATCCCGGAGTGGAGCCTTTTTCGCAAGCGTTTATGATTTCTTCTCGAATCTTGATCCTTGCCTCTCTTGACTCAATTCGATCTTGAATCTTGATGGATTGGGGAAGAGGAGTAGTATGGAAGTATTAGGGCTCTCTTTCTCTCCTTTTCGGCCAAAGAACGAAGGAAAAATGATTGATAATCAATGAATGACGAAAGACGCCGCCTTGCTTCTTTATCTACTCGCGAAAACAACTGACCCACACGGGCAGTCTGCCACGGTCTGTACAGCTCGTACATTCCGTACACCACGGACCGTGGGGCTCACCACTGGCTGACCGTGGTGGCCTCTGGCCGTGAGTTTCTTGTTCCGTTCGCTCCGAAATTCGCACCATGATCTGGGTGTAATCTGTGGAGGCCCGTGTTGTGTCAGTTCTTGCCAAATGCTGAGAAAATGATGGTGTTTCGGCCTTAAACCTACAAGTTTTCATAAAAAAAACAATAACACCGAGCATAATAGGGAAATTAGGATAAAAACAAGATTCACACTCAAAACTATCCCTAACACACTATCAAAATCCCTTAAAAACATAGTCATGAAAAGCACTTATCACTTGGGCTCAGAGAGCCTCATGAGAGATCTTGAGGTCTCTTCCCAGCACTATATGGGTCTGTATGGGGGCTAGATAGATGGCAAATATTTCCTCCCAAGTCTCTCACTAGATCCATTTTTTTAGGTTAATAATACTTTCTAAAAATAAAAATAAAATTCAAAATTTTCATTTAAATATTTTGTTAAATAAAGAAAGATTAATTAATAAAAAATTTAAATTTAAATCCCTAAAGGCTAAAATACCTCTTTCGGCTCACGAATCTTGAGTAGGTCACTTCAAAATTTTTCTTAGGATGTTTTTTTCTTGGGTCCTACAAATAGCAACTCGCTTGGGATTTTACTTTGAAAGGGTGAAGCTTGACCAAAGATTGCTTTTAATTTTGAGTAGTATGTAAAAGTTAATTTATTAAATTTTTTGTTATCTAGTTAGGCATCAAGCATGTAGATCTACATTACGATTTTATGAACTAGGATGAACCAAAAGGCACTTTTTAGGATTTAACTATAGAACTTCCCTTTTGCGAAGAGTGTATTTATAACTTCATAAGGAATGAAGCCCACATTTCACGAAGATTATAAATCATTTTCACATTCATGAGGCATTCAAAATTTTTGAGATTTGAACTTCCGTTTCCTTTTAATTTTTGCGAAAAACACACAGTTTACATTACTATGAACTCCATAGAATAAAAGAGAGGGGCCGACATATCCTATTTGGCCTTTTGGTTTCTTCTCGTGATGGAACAAGCTCCTTTATTTTGGTCAGTTAACCTCCCATGCTCTCTTTGTATGGATTGATTCGCCCGTGAAAGACATGAGTATATTAACCTTTAAGAATCCAACCCTAAAATTTGAATCTTGAACCTTGGTTTGGGTTAACCCACATTTGTATGTTATATGCATTCCTTTCTAGTTTCCCTTTAATATGTGATAATCCGCTAAGTGAACAATTATTGTAAAAATGAGTTGGTCCAACATATACGCGCATTTCCCACAAATAATGACTTTAATTTAGATAATATTGAAATGGGATTAAGTTAAACTAGGCCCGAAAAAGTCTGTCTTAGGCCCAAGTCAAAGAGGTTTGACTAAGCCAGTGAACCCTAAGTGACATTTGGTCTCGAAGGTGTGTCTATCACGTTTTTACTTGAATTTAAGTTCATTATGCCTTGAAAGGAGCCAATGTTGATTCAACTCTATAATGGCTTGATGAATGCCTCCCTTTTTACATGTACATATGATCATATCAGACTTACGCGTTCATGTGTAAGCCCAAAGTGCGTGAGCCCAACCCAAGAGTGAAGTGTTAGCATATAGGTATGATCCCAAGAGTGAAGAGTCACCATATAGGTCTATATCTGCATTAGGTTGTGCCATGTAAGTCCTAAGTCACATATTATTAGGTAAGTCAATATCAAGATCAGTTTCTAAGGTTTATTGTTTCCATACAAGTAGAATATGACCTATAGACAAATCTTGGGCTAGAATCAGATCTAAAAGATTGTTAAGGTGTTCACCTGTTTTTCTAACGCCATCAAGAAATAGCCCATTTGTCATCATCTGTACCAGCACTGACACCTCATCTCGAGCCTCATTAACTAAAGGTGCTACCATCTCGATTCCATCATCATCCATGGATTATGAGAAATATAATGAGGAGATTCTTAACCAAAATGCTCTTGTACTATTAGAGGCCTTTTTGAATTGTTACAAGTGGTACGAGGCCTAATTGACGTTGGATCCTCCCAATTGGAAAGGTGGACCAGATGACTTGTTGAAGTTATCAAGCGAATTATGACAGGCTAAGCATCAGCCAAGAGGATGAGGAAGAAGATGTCCGGAGCACCCACAATCAATTTGAAAGAACAAATCAAGCACATGGGGACAAACCCTTTAATGCATTTCGTGGTATCCAGGTCGAAAACCTACAAAACAAGTTGAGACAAATCCCTATGCTCATGGACCATTTCCTGGACACTGGAGTGACAATAACACCCTGTGTAAGGCTTCTTGATAATTTTTTATTTCCTGAGAAGATGTTGAGAGCCCCACTCATCATGTGCCACCTTTACTCGGATGATAGCCTTAAGAGAAGTAGACCTTAGCCTGAACTATCACATCTTTCCATGGAGATTGGCTGATGAAGTTTTGTAGTAGCATTACAACCTTCCCCGAGATACTCAAGAGAACTAGGAGGCTCTCCATAAAGCCTTCATCATGAAATACACATGCAATCGGGATGGGGACATAACAGTGACTAACATGACGACCATCAAACAAGGTGAAGAAAAATCATTCATAAGTTACGAAAATCGTTGGAATAAAAGCTTTAATAATAGAGAAGGGAGCTTTGGACTATCAAATCTGTGCATTCATACAAGGATTGAGACAAAACTTTGTTCATTATATGTGTCAACACATTATTATACATCTTAAAGAAGCTAGGGCGAATGGTAGAAGCGAAAATAACAAAGATTCCAATTGCTCCTTAGCGAAGAAACACTACAGCTCACAAGGGACCTTTTGGCTCTTCCTCCACCAAATAACAGTGTTGAGGTCTATTTTGTGCACCAACACACTTCATTCACCCTTCGACGAGACTTACAATGAAGTGCTAGAACACCACCTCGTGAAGGTAAGATACAACTTCCTCAGGTAAAGTCTGAACCAACAATTTCGGGAAAATATTAGGATGGTGAAAAGTTTTGCAACTATTATCGCTCTAAATGGTATGACGCAGAAATCTGCTTCAACTCCAAGGACAAGTTTGAAGACATGTTCTAATGAGGGGAGCTAAGACTGCTAAAAGTAGCGCAGAAGCCCTACTAGAGCTTAGGGCCATAGGAACTAACCGCAAACTACACTAGATACAAAGATAGAATAACTCATTAGCAAAACTCCTAATTTCATGTCTTTCCATGTTTTAGGTGTTAGCCCGTTGTAATTTTGGAGCCAATCAGGGGTTAACCCCGAGTCATTCTTGTATATATTTGTCTTGCCAAGCAGTTTCTATACTTCAACCACAAAAACTTTAAACCTTTTAAGGGGTTCCAAGTGATGACGCATCAAGTAGGCATAACTATGTCTACTTGGATCGTCATACAAGATAATGAAGTATACTTCCTCACCTTTGGTACTAGTTTCTTGCATAGCCAAACACATCCATATGTACTAGCCCTAAAGGTTCACTAGCCGCTCATCAATTCTAGTAAAAGATGATAAAGTCATTTGTCCCATCATATATACTTTGGGAACATCTAGTGTTTCAAAGTCCAAACCATCCCAAATGCATGTATGGTGCAACATATGGATGCTTATTCTGATCAAAATGACGTACGCGATAAAACCAAAGTTACGAAGGTTTGAGTCAGAAAATCAACTCACTTTGCATTCAATGGGATGCAGAAGTTTACCTTAATCTAATGCATACTAGTCATTCAACAAATTCCAGTATCATAAAAGATTCATTCCTCAGAACTATTAAAGCATCACCTTTATAATTTCAAAAGGAACAAACATCCTTTCCAAACTTGAAACAGAAAATCAATTTCTAATTACTTAAATGAATAAAATAACTAATTATTGCATTCAAGTACTTGTTCGAAATGAAAAGATGAACTAAAATCTTGAAGCATAAACTAGCAACTCCTTGCTTGTCTCTCATGTTAAGATAAACTTCTTTCTTTGTTGTCCCATCAACTTTTTCAGCTTTCATCCTGTACATTTCGATAAGGTGAGATTTACAGCAGGTATCCAATACCCAAAATTAGAGACATTAAGGATATATTCAATTACATATGTACCGGATTCAAGAAATCTCATTTCTGATACTCTAAGCCTATCAGGTACTCTAGGAAGGCCTTCTCCTGGAGATCTTAGGCTTGCACAACAACTTTACGTTAGCCTTCCTAATCCTCAAGGCCTTTCATGACTTGGCATACCTCCTGAGGCGTTTTCCCTTTTTTTACCTTGGGAACAACCTTGTAAGTCTCGTTAAAAACAATAAAGTCCCTCTCAACTTCCATGAGCATCTCCTGCAGCTTCGACAACCTATACTCATGCCCTTTTCGGATGTAATATATTTTGAAAGACTAGAATCCATCATGCAATGAGCAGAGGATGACGTCAACAAAAGAGAAATGGTCTAGGGATGGCAATGGGGCGGGGAATCCCCGAACCCGTTGGGGCCCCGCCCCGCTCTAGGGAAAAATCCCCACCCCCATTAAGGATGAGGACGGGGACGGGGACGATTTTTCAAAATCCGCTTGGGGACTGAGCGGGAATGGGGACAAAATTTTCCCCATCCCCGTCCCATCCCCGAATCCCCGTCCCCGAAAATTTTAAAATTACCAAATAACCTTTATTCTAATTCAATATATATATTAATAGCAAGGATAAAGTAGTAATTTTTTTCCGAATCACACTTGAGGAGGATGTATTATTGTTTTTTTTTCCGAATAACACTTGTTGATGTATTATTGTTTGATTTTGATGTATTATTGCTTGAGCAAGTTAAATACGTTGTATTTTGAACAGGTTAAAAACCGGGTCCGATTAAAAATCTAGTCCGATTAAAATTTAGTTAGATTTTGGATAGCTTTAAAAAATCTCCGTTGGGGATGGGGAATCCGCGGGGATGGGGATGGGGCTAGAATCATTTCCCGAAGCGGGGATGGGGACAGGGATGGGGACGAGTTTTGGGAGCGAGGATGGGGACAGGGATATACTCCCCCGTCCCCGATCCGCCCCGTTGCCATCCCTAAAATGGTCAAAATGAAAGCCCAACCAACTCAAGTTGTTGAAGTGAATGGTAATCTTTAACACATGAGGCCCAACGAGTTCGCCGGCCTCTAGTTTCAATTTAAGGATCTAGTTAGTAGTCTTAAGTCTTTCCGCATGAATCTGCTTCTATGGACATTTTTTCTCACCGTTTGGGCTTCCGAACGTCCACGCGGATTGGGCTGTGATTCGGTGATATGTGCTGGAGTTTGAACCTTTAAAAACTCTTTAAGGGATTTAATCATACATTTCAGGAATAATAGTTTGTAAAATCACTTTCCCTTTACTTTGTGCATTTCATGAGTCATTGAATTAAACTTTTAAGAATGAACATCCACTTGTTCCAAAACTCTTCTAAATTTAACCCAACTTGCTCATTAAAATGTTAGGCTCAGAAGAAAGCGATTTATGCAAATATTATTTAGAAATATAAAAAGAATACCCTAAAAGTTGCATCGACACATTGTAAAACCATGTTTTACCATAGTTTATACAACCCAATATGTTTTGGTTTGAAATGGGAGTCGCTACCCGACTTTTCAAGGGAAAAGCCAAGACAAAACCAAAAAAACAAAAAAGACTCCGCCTACGAAACCCAAGAATGGATCCGGGGGTAAGGTTACGAACTCGAACGGTAGGAACCTTTGAGTTCGCCTCTCACAAAAGGAAAGACTCTACTAAAAGTTTTAAGTGTGCTTTTGATAAAGTTTGGAAAGGAGATAAATAAGAACTTTTACTACTAAAAAACCTGTTTTTGGCAACGAAGTTTGCCGTTGCAAAAGACCCAAAGTCGTTGCCATAAATGTTTTTGGCAACGACTAAAGTCGTTGTAGGGTTGTTGCCTGTATGGGCATTGCAAAAGACACCCGCAACGACTCCTATCGTTGCTAAAAACTTGTTTTTTGCAACGACTCGAGCCGTTGCGCAAGAGATGTCGTTGCCATTCACCTTTTTCCGAGCATGTTGAATCTAGTTTGATTGGCAACAAAAAATGTTGTTGCGATACATATGACTACTTATCGGAACGACATTGTTGTTGCCAAAGACACTAACTTTTGCAACGACCATGTTGTTGCAAATGGCTGCGAGACATCATTCACAGCACTATTGTTGTTGCCAAAGACACTAGCATTGGCAACGACAATGTTGTTTCAATAGGTGGTAAATATCTAAAGGCATTATTCACAACAACATTGTTGTTGCCAAAGACACCGACTTTCGCAACGACCATGTTGTTGTAATAGGTTATATATATCTGCAAGTCATGTTTCACAACATTGTCGTCGTTAAAAACATATATATATATATATATATATATATATATATATATATATATATATATATATATATATATATATATGTGTGTGTGTGTGTGTGTGTGTGTGTGTGTGTGTGTGTGTGTGTGTGTGTGTGTGTGTGTGTGTGTGTGTGTGTGTGTGTGTATATATATATATAATCATATCCCGGGAAAAGCAGCCGAAGGATCATATGGATCGCTTTCGACTCAGTGAAGCCAAAGTCATAAGTCATAATATTTAGTTACAACGCCTTCCAGAATAAAATAAGGAAGAACTAGAAGTGGTTCGTTTTGTTTCTATACGCAATTCAAGATTTCGTTTGTGTTCTTTAAAGCGATTTCTGATGTGAATTCGGCCTCACGTAGCTCGCCTTCCTACGGGTTCCCTTATAGGATTGGATTAAAAGTAAGGCCTCAATGTCCGAGCTGCATGGACTAGAGCCAAGACCAGTTTCACTGCACTAGTCTATTTTTGTTCGGCTCCGTGTAGCGCTCTACTTACATAGTACACTGGCCTTTGTGTATTTCCATCTTGTTGCACAAGCACTGCACTAATTGCCTCCCCACATACTGACAAATAAAAATAGAAAGTTTCCCCCAGTTTGGGAGAAACTAAGGTGGAAGGGAATGGAGATAACCTTTGGCTGTTGTCTTGACTCTGCATAGGAGAGGTATAGAAATTTCCATACCTGAATCTTAGCTGTGATCTTCTGAACAAGTAGCTGCCAATCGGATGTGGATAGTCTGCTGGAGGTTATGGGGACACCCAAGTATTTAAAGGGTAAACACCCTTCCTGAAAACCGGTGCTATGTAATAACTAAGCCTTGGCATCCTCAGGCAAGCCAGCAATAACCATGCTTGATTTGTGAAGGTAAATTTGCATGCCGGAGGCAGCAGCAAATTTATGAAAAGCATTCAAGAGGCAATGAGCTCGCTCCGCTTGCAAAACAGCAACAAGTCATCTGCAAATGATAGTTGACACAGCCGAAGGGATCTACATCTAGAATGATAGTGGAACTGCCCATTTTGAATTTGAAGCTTGATGTAAATTAGTACAGATCAAGGAGGGACCCACTCTTGTTGGTACTTGAGATGATACCATGACTTTTCATATAGAGAATAGCGACTATTCCATTAGTTCACTAATGAACTCTCTATATGGAAAACCAAACCTCCATTTCTCCTATGTTGTCCCATTTCCCTATGAAAATGATGAAATCATTGGGTTGGGGGGCAATCCTTGGATACAACTTTAGCAAGGCTCGTGGGAGCCATGGAGTCGGAAAAGAAAAAGAGAGGGGAAGATATGGAGTTACGGGATTACCAACTCGCCCAGTATCAAGCCGAGGACCTCTTTGAGGGTAAGGTGGAGATCATTCGGATGATGGTAGCCCTAGATCCGGAGGGCGATTGGCAGCAGCGCGGGGCGGGCGCGCTCAATAATCCGCGGACCCGAACAGGGGAGGACTCCATAGAAAGGCTATATAGCTGTTGATATCCAACAAAAAAACCAACAAAAAACTTCCTGTAATCACACACGAGAAAATCTTTATTTCAGGTATTCGGGGAATTCTCCTTAATAGACGAAATATTCTTATTATGTCAATGTCAATTGAATCAATGTTATTGGCTGTGAATTTGAACTTTTTGGTATTTTCAGTTTCTTCGGATGATATGATGGGTCAATTATTTGCTTTATTGGTTCCAACGGTGGCAGCCGCGGAATCTGCTATTGGGTTAGCCATTTTCGTTATTACAAAAGGGTGGAGAATTTCCATCCATTTGCTTTGCTGTCTCCTTCGCTACCTCGGGTCATAATTATGCAATTGGCCCAGTTGGAGTTCTTACTATAGCTGCAACCTATCTCATATTGGGGAGAAGTGTAACGATTGCTCCTGGGTTAGAGTTAGCTAGCCCTCCTTCTGTGCCAGGATCAAACCTTCTTTCAATCCCCGGAAAGGTAATACAATAAGAAGGAAATTACTGAAGAAGATCTGGAAGGCCTAGAAGTATCCAAACTAACACTACCTATAAGCCGTCCTCCTTAGACAGTCCATGACGGTGGGTCGGTCGGGGCAACCAAGGTTTAAGGTCGTCTAGGCTTAGGGAGCCAGAGATGAATACTTCGATTTAGTGCCTTTCAATGGAATTAGAAGCCTGGAAGTATGAAAGACTTTAGTATGTAATTTCTCCTTACTGTAAAAGCATGGCATTAGCTTCCTCCTATTGTTGTTGCAATCAAGGCCTTAGGTCGGGAAGCATGAAAAAGCCTGGGAAGACATGCCATTGAAGTTTCGCTGGGAACTATCTAGATAGCGCTTAACGGGGATTTCGTTCCGGGTATTTCCTGCATTTCAATCTTTCAGTATAGCCCTAAGATAGTTAGGAAAGATCCTCAATTCAAAGTCCCACAGAATCTATTACAAAACCCTGGGATTTACTACCTATTCCCCGCTTCTCTTCTCCGTAGGAAGATAAAGACTAAGTAGCGGCCATTGAAGCTAATCATATCCCGGGAAAAGCAGCCGAAAGATCATATGGATCGCTTTCGACTCAGTGAAGCCAAAGTCATAAGTCATAATATTTAGTTACAACGCCTTCCAGAATAAAATAAGGAAGAACTAGAAGTCAAAAAACATCAAGAAGTTGGGGAAGAAAGGCAAAAGTACCAGTGATTCCTTTACATAGCCCATTTATTCAATTAGGATTTGGGTAAGATCTTAGCTAAAAGCAAGGGATTCCCTTCCTTTTCCTATGGATAAGCCAATTAGCAGATCGGCCAACTCCTTTCTTTATGACGCTCCGTGGCAAGTGAAGAGGAGGAAAGAGAAGACTTAGACCTTCTAGTTTACTAAAATCACCCATGACACACCATGGCCCCAAAACAGTAGCCTGAATCAATTTCAGATGGGACCACAAGGTCCTCCTATGCCCCTCTTTGTTGAATCCATAAACCATTGTTAACAAAAAAACCTGCTTAGAACACAAGCATGTGACTTTGCAGTGAACTAATTGAGCATCACTCTCCAAATCTAAGACCTTATTCAAGTTAGCCATTTCCTATCATTAGCGAAGTGAAAAGATGGTAATGGGAAAGAACGGCATGCCAAAAAAATTGGGTAAGAATCCGGGATTCGGGATCCTCCACTGCCCGAAAGCAAGAATAAGTGTATACTTTAGCAGGCTACTCCCCGAACATGCCTACGGAAGGTGGGGGAAAGTAAGGACCAGATGAACTCTAACTCTAATTACCATAGCAGATATTTGGGCTACCCTTTTTGACTTTCCCTTCAAGGTTATTAAGTAGCATTCTCGAGCAGCTTTTACATCCCCCCACACCTCATCTACTCCATCGGGGGTGGGAACAGGTCAGTAAGTTTGATGTCGACTCTAAAGAGCATGCTTTCTTACGAGAATGATTATGACCTGCTGCATTGAAAAGGGTTGAAAACGATACAAGTAATGCCAACCATGTAATTTATACATGATACTTTATTGCAAGTATAGTGACATATTTTTTCTTTGCTTACATTTTGATTTCTTTTGTTTTCATTTAGTCTAGAGATTCAAAGAATGTGGAGATGGACATGGATTCTTTTGTCAATGACCTGAACATATTCACAGCTAAAAGCACACAATAGTACACCTCACCAGGATCACATTTTAATAGTATGCCATAGTTGGAGACCAGGAACTACCCTTAAAGAAAACATCAAGGGACATGGTCAAATGGAAGGCAATTTGATTAGATAGCATCCTAAGCTGGGATCTCAATCTAAAGGTCATTTGATACAGGTGTAATGCCTCATTTATTTCCCATAGTGGTATTTTACGTTCTGATCTAGAATGGTTGGTGTAACTGCAAGATGGGGTGCTCATATGATGACATTTGAGGTGGGTGCAGTGCTGGAAGACTCTTAAGTGGCAGACACTTGGTTATCGCAATTGATAATGCATATGCAATCGAATATCTGTATTAAAATTTGGGTTTAGTTTTATGGGTTTCATCCCTTATCTATTTGGGGGTTGGTTGATTATTTTCCTGAGTATTAGTTCTTTTCTCATTCATGGGATCTTTTGCAATGTTATGGTCCAAATTGCTTCTTATTAGGTCTATGGCCTTTATTGTCTTGGTTTTGTTATAATTTGTGTGTATTCACTATTCTTTAACTCCTTAAAATTGATATACGGTATATATTTAACTGTGTTTGTTTTTGAGCTATTTTTTTAATCACACAAATGGGTGCCTGATGATGATTTCTCTGTTTTAATCACTGGGAACACAAAGCTTGCAAAACTTCTTTTTTTTTTCTTGGGGCAGCATATGCGCAGCCCGTGCAAGGCACGGGCATCGTACACTAGACCTACAACGATGTCCCTGTTCTTAGCGAACAGCGGGTAGGAGAAATGAAGATAAACTATCAGTCAATGAAGCTATGCCATAGCATGGATCATTTCAAACCTGGCTTTTCATGAATATTGAACCCCAGGAACTATATTTTAGTGCGCAGAATAATTGTCCTTTCCCCGTACGGATTTGAGTATGAAAGGGCCACCCCAAAGAGCGAATAGTCCCTTCTTTTTCGCCACGTGGCTTAATCTCGATCACTCCCTCAAGAATAGGAGGCAATAATAGAGCGAATCCGTCAGAGAGTACTCCACCACGAGCTGCCAAAGCACGCTCAGTCAATCGTCATCTCACCAAAGTCGACCAAGATAACCATGTGTCACCTCGCGCCGTCCTACCACCGCTACTCGTCTTTAACCGGCCTATTTGTACCCAGCTACAATCTATTCCCTTAGGCCCAAGAGCCCCTCGGCCAATCCTCACTCGACAGCCTAGTCCTAAGCTTAGGAAAAAGCCGAACCACTATCTCTTGATTGATCTCTTTTTTTCTACCTTTACAGCTCGCTCTGTCAGTCCACTAGCAATACATAAGTACAAGCATGTGCCCATCACTCCAGCAATGGCACCAAAGATGAAATAGAGAGTCCCTATATCCTTGTGGTTAGTGGAGAACAGCCATCGAACCAGATTTGTCATGATTTGTACATAAAATGAAAGATCGGACAGACACATCGGAAAGCGGCCCGGTGTCCTATTAACTTTCCTTATGCCTACTTGTCTAAGCCCTTGCAAAAGTCCGATCAAGGAGGAAGACCGGGGGATTTCCCTTTGAAGTGGAAGAGGATTCATGCCTCGAATGCGCTCTTTTAAGAGTATAAGATATCCACGCATAGAGACTGACATGAAAAGGAAAGGGCTTACGACGAATGCCCTGTTTCAGAAGGAATAGAGAGGCAGGTAATCCAGGGAAGAATAGTAAGCATAAGAATCACCTCCGAGTCTAACACTATTTGCCTGTGAGACCTATCTTCAAGATGAAGTCCTTTTATTCGTGCCCTTGGAAAAGCCCAGTGAAGAATGCGTGTCCGCCTGGCCCATCAAGACACCACCTTAGTCATTCCTGAGGTAGGAGCCACGTGAAGAGTACCAGACCAGTGCTTGTATGTCTGTCCATTCCAGGGTCGATAGAGTCTACGAACGGAGTACACCAAGTGAGAGTTCACGAATGTGTCAAATGAATTGTTGAAAAAGACCTGAAGTTAAGGTATAAGTTCAGGTATCCAAGATATTCCTAAGAGCCTCTCAGTAGCAATCGGTTCCTATCTACGAACTAAGCTAAATGAACCCTAAAGCTTCAGCAGCTATCCGTGACAAGGTGGTATCAGAGCCTTGGTTCGAGGAAGCCTGGTTCGCGCTTAGTTCGTGGGAGCGATACTTGTGGGCAAGCATGTCTGGCATGACTGAGGAAGTTGCTATCAACATGTAGGGAAGGGGAATAGAATCCCAACCCCCTCAGCAGGGAAGCAAGAAGGGACGAGGTCATAGTAAGGTACGTGCTGAGGACCTTGCGTTTCTATCTGTGAAAGTTTCTGCATTGCTGGAGATGAGTAGTAAGGTCGAGAAGGCTGAGAGTGATGTTAGGACTAACGAAAGGCTTGATGAGCTCGAGAGTTTGAAGACGAGTGTGGACACTATATTGTTTTGCTTCTACTAATGCAAGCGCAGTTTTCGCTGCTCAACTATATGGAAGTTTCTTCGTCTCGCCCATGTGTAAAGTGTAAATGGGGAACAACGAGCACCAAGCCCTTTTGCCTATGCGCTTACGAGGACTCCTTCACTTAATGACATTCCTTCCAGAATTTGTAGTGGTAAATTTAAAGATTGTGTTAAAGGGCATTCAAATTGAGTCTGACTCAAGTTCAAAATGTTTAAACTCCTCTTCCAACCAAATACTAGAATAACAATTATATTGTAAACTCAAGTCTATAGACCTGCTGACATGGCGTGATTTGTAGGAAAGGAATGCATGATGCCTGAGGGAGGCCGAGGCGAGGCCTTTAGAGTAGTTCGATCCAAGTTCCAAGGTAGGGGCGAAGAGAACGACCTTAATAAGGGGGAGGTACTGCCCAAGTGACGAGACTGTAAAGGAGAGGTACGAAGTCACTCGACCAGCGGGAGAGGGGCAGCTGACCGAGAAAAAGAAGTTTAATAGGCATCTTCCATTCATATCGATTTGGGTTTTTCTGCACCATATTTTGATCTGCCTCTTCTTCGATCCGGAATTCCCAGCAAATCCTTGACTCCTCGAATACAATGGGATTTTACACCTGGCGAATCTTTCACTCTACCTCCTCTTATTAAGACCATAGAATGTTCCTGCAAATTATGACCTTCGCCTGGAATGTGAGCAAATATATCATGTCGATTGCTCAACCGTACTTTGGCTATCTTACGTAGAGCTGAATTAGGTTTTTTCGGTGTTCTCGTTGAAACACGCGGGCGTACTCCTTGCTTCTGGGGACATTGATCCGAAGCTCGAGTACGGTCCGTGCGCCGTTTTTCTTCTCTACCATGACGAATCAATTGATTTATTGTAGGCATCGCTCTTTCTTTCCTTTGTTCTTCCCCCCAATTTTTGCCCTATCGCTAGTGATTACTCCCGATCCAAAGCACCCCTTTTCCATTCATAGAGAAATCCAATCGTTAAAATCAATAAAAAGGCCATCATGGACCAAAATCCAAACGGATCAATCTTGTTGAGAGGTACTGCCCAAGGAAAGAAAAAGGTTACTTCCGGATCAAGGATAATAAATAAAATTGAAACAAGATAAAATCGAATATCGAAACGACTTCTGGCATCACCGAAAGGATCGAAACCACATTCGTAGGCCGACAATTTTTCTGGATAAGTCGAAGTATTAGAAGAAAATGGAAAAGGAACACCGAGTGGGATCAAAGAAACTAGCAGACTGATCACTAAATAGATGCAAATAGGCGCAAATTCTAACATAATGAACATTTTTTGCGAAGATTCCCTCCAGACAGATAGCTTAATCAAGCCCCGTCGAGTAGTTTTGAATATTAGTGAGTTGTCTGGTTGTTGACCAAGAAACTGCAGGGGACTCTTCTTTAGCACTGACTTACTTACGTAGTATTCCAAGAGCGTTCTACTTGCATGTCTTAAGCATATAGCAGAACTTCTTCAACTCTATTGATAAAGGTACTTACCTTTTACTCGACTTACAAGGAGAGGTACGAAGTCACTCGACCAGCGGGAGAGGGAGTGTTCTCTTCAAATCTCAGATAGGATCTTAGGCAAAGGGGTGCCGGCTTCGCGAGACCATTTCGGTCTACACATGGCTAAGCTCTATTGGGCCTTGCTTTCTAGATCGACTTTCGGAAAAAGTGAAAAAGGCACCTTTCTTTTCTTATGATATTTCTAGTTAGCTAAAAGAGAATACTTTACTTTGTTTAGAAAGAACTTCCCAATAGCCTTCACGAGGTACGGAAGTTACTCGACTTACAAGGAGAGGGTCGGTCTGCAAGAAAAAAATTTTCCTTTAGTGCTTTAGTGACAGTATAAATTTGATAAATTTGTCTAAAAGAAAGGGTCAATGGTTAAAGTTCCGAGTAGAACTCAACGAAAGTTCCCAAAATACGAAGCCCAACATGACTCTTTGACAGTTCAGCTCAGTCCAATATTCCTCCTCTTTAGAGTTGGAGACGAGTGGCTTCCACACTCCTCCCTTTTTGGGTCTATCGCTTTGCCTGAACCAAATTCAAGGAATGGTTGTCGTCCAGACCCACTATTTCCTTCCTATACTTCTTTTCTTTTTCTTTTGTTGGCAGTGCGGAGCCCGCTCATTGGGATTATCGCCTTCTTTCTACTGTTAAGTAAGATTCAACGTTTTTGCAGAGTTTATTGAGTAACTTTCTTGTAATCAATTACGTCAGCTCGACTTGCTAAAGCATATGTGGAAATAACCCTGGATCTGTCTAGTTCCTCAGAACGTTGCATCGGGCAGGAACCTCAGGCCTGGAATCCCCCAAATGCATTCCTCTTTCGTAGAATTTCTCTCGTCTATTTCAATATCCCCTGTATTCGTCTTATTCATTCACCTTATTTCTAATATGGCTGGCCATACCCAACAATCTCAAGAGCCTGTCCCGCGAGTCTAAGGTCAATAGGTATTTTAACTTCCGATCCAATTAGAAGAACAAAGTAGCTCGACTGGTAAGGAAAGGTACCCGAAGGAGTGTACTCGGACTCCCTTTTTTTTTCTTGAGAAATACCTCCTGAACTCTTTCGCTTGAGAGATAGACCAACCTCTCGTAAACCTCAAACTTGGGGGCGCGAGAAACATAAAATAACTAAGAATCGCTAGGGACTATATCTTTTTGAGCTCCAACCATTTCTAGGAAGCGTCACACTTCGCCCTGGAATTTCAACATCAAGCGCATGCACTGACCTGTCGTCGCCTTATACACCTATTCTATCGCAACAGAAACAACAAGGCCCTTTGAAGAAGTTTAATAAACAACACTATGCAGATATACAGCAGAAGACAGCAGAAGCTTTGCAGCAGGTTTATGATATTCAGTTGGCAATCCATGCTAATCCAAAGGATGCCAACTTGTACCAGAGAGAAAGAGAGGCTTTGGGTCAATATAAAGTTATAGCTAAGGCTGAGAGATATTTTTATCAGCAGAAGTCCAAGGAGACCAGGTTGAAACATGGAGATCAAGGTACTTCATTCTTTTTTGCTAGTTTAGCACAAAAGGGGCAAAAATCTCTTCTTTAGTTAATGATCAAGGCCAACTGACATATGATCCTGAGGAGGTGGGGCATACCCTAGTGCAGCATTTTACTGGGTTTTTCCAAAAGCAAGAAGGTTTACACTTCCTATGAGGTTATTTTACAGGGTCCTTGCCTTCAAGATGAACATAGACACCTTCTGATGGCCCTCTTTACTGAGACAGAAATCCAGCAAGCTCTATTTAGTATTGGGGAGGATAAGAGTCCTGGTCCCGTCCCTTATACTCACTCCAAGTATTCCGTTCGTTGGATATAGTAGCCAATTCTTCGCTGTTGGTCTGTTATTGGACAGGACATATGTGCTGCGGTTAGGAGCTTCTTTGAATCAATCTGGGAAGCTCTTAAAACAACAGGTAAATGCTACCATACTTGCTATGATCCCCAAAGTTAGCAACCCCCAATCTCCTACTGAGTTGAGACCTATATCTTGCTGCAATGTCTTATTGAAATGTATTACCAAACTCCTTTGTTTGAGGCTGAAACAGGTGCTGTCATACTTAATTGATAATAGTCAGGGGGCCTTTGTTGGAGGGAGGTCAATCCTTCACAATATTCTTATTTGTGAGGACAAAGTGAATGGGGTGTGCTATGGTTTTTTTGGTAGGATACGAGGTCTTATACTTTGAGACCTTATTTCACCACTTTTATTTGTTCTATTCATGGAGTACTTAAGCAGGGCTTTGAAGATAGCAACTCAGCAGCAATGCTTTCATTTCCATCCAGGGTGCAAGCCTCTTCAACTTCAACTAAGTACATTGATGTTTGCTGATGATCTAATGATGTTCTGTAGGGCAGACAAAGAGAGTGTTGGCTGTTTAATGACTGCTTTCAACCTTCTAGCTGTTCAGGTTTGGAAGCTAATTTGGCAAAGTCCCGGTTTGTGCTGGTGTATCCGGAGAGGAGGAAGGCCAATTATTTTCTATTACTGGTTTTGCACGCACAAGGAAAGCTGCCTTTTAAGTATCTTGGTGTTGGGGTGAAACCCCAGAGGTTGAGCAAAGCAGATTGTGCTGTTCTGCTGGATAAAATGACCAAGAAAATTAGGTATTGGCCTGCTCAGAAACTGTCATATGCAGGGAAGATTCAACTTATTAGCTCTGTTCTGCATAATGTTATTTCCTATTGGAGTCAAATTTTTATGATCCAACAAGGTGTCTTGAAGAAGGTAACACAGCTTTGTAGGGATTTTCTTTGGGGTTCCAATTCAGATCACAGATGGATTGCCAATTCTTATTAATCATAGCAGTCATCACCAGCTTCGGCCCTTTCCCTTTCTCGGATTTCCTAAGTAAGATCTCTCCTTTCTTTTTGCACCTGCCTTGTGTTGCTAGGAAATGGCTAAGCCTTTTTTTTTATCTAGGCTTTCACCCGCACTAGCACGTTTATATGGTGATATCCAACTCGAAAGCCCGAACACAAACAAGCTTCCCTTATTATTAGATAAAGGTTTGGCACAAAAGCGAGCTGACGCGAGACGGGGAGAATAGGAAAGAAAGGGTATATAATCCGCGCCTTCGTTCCGGCTATAGTCCATTAGCAAGCGAGTAGGGGAGCCGTTCCTTCCGTTCAGTAAGGGAATACAAGTATTACGGGGAGTTTTTAATAGGAATCCGAATATGACTCTTCCCAACTCAAGCGAAGCGTAGTGAGGAAGGAGGGGAAGAACTACTAGAGAAAGGCTAAGTGAAGTACTTCTCGGGACTTCCTTTTTCTTCTTTCACATTCTTCTGTTGACCTTGCTATTGTTCTTTCAAATAGATATCCCATTCCTCCATGTCTTGTGGCACATGCGGTACCGGCCCTTGTTCTTGATGTAGCTCTTTCGGAAGTTGCTGAAGATAGTATGCTCTTGTTCTTTCTGCGGCAGTTGTGGATGCGCTTGACTTCTTTCTGAATATCCCGACTTGTTAAAACTATTGATCTTACTTATATCTTATATAGAGAAGGAGTGTAAAAGCTAGCTCTTGAAAGCAGTGCGAAAATAGTTTTCCTCGAATGGAAAGCTGTAGGGAAAAAACAAAGGAGAAAATGGGGCTCTATGAGCTCCTGACATCACTCCAAGAAAGGGCTAAAGTACCGACGAGAAAGCAGCCCAGCACGTCGGGTTTCTCGAGCAGAGGTTCTGGCGCTAATGCCCATAAGGCGAAAAATCCCGCGTTATAGGCAAAGGGCATCATCGGTAGCTCAAAAGCTTCTGCTTTCTATTCTGATGGCTCAGCTGAGGACTCAGATTCGGCTTTTTCTTATGCTGATTAAGCTTCCCCCGAACCAACAATTGCAACTTAAGCTGCTAGCCTAGCTCTTGGCCTAAGCCCACTCACTCCCCTTGAATAGTGGTGGGTAAAACAACCAACTCGTTAAACTGACCTATGTCAGCATTGAAGAACAGTAAAACCCTACATGGAAAAGGCAAGATTCCTTTCATATACGATGCAAACCTAGCCTTTACCTTGCTATGCCGCCCTTCTTCTCTTCTTTCAGCATCTCTTTCGGTTGATTGTGACGTTTCGGATTTTCCAGTTAAAGCTGCTGATGATGCCCTATCCTACTTCCCCACCTCTTTCGAATGATTCCGTGCTCTCTTCAACCAGATAAATTAGGGATAGACCCGGGATAAAGTCAATAGTGCTAACTGACAGGAGACCCTGGACCCCCTCGATAGCTAAGTAGCAATTAGGTAAATGAGGGCCTTGTTGAACCGCTATCAGGTTAGCTCGTGCTGATGGATCCCAACTCATCCCTTGGCTATTCTCAGGAAGCTGATGTTGGATTCATAGAAGACGACTCGACCTCATAAGAGGAACTACTTCTGGCATTCCATTGGGAACGT